>VZTO01011395.1:3564-91498 GCA_013400615.1 Syrrhaptes paradoxus | reverse complement strand
GTCCATGTTGGGGGCCATAAATACTCTTTTTTAATCTGCTCTTAATGGAACTCCTCTCCTATCTTTTCCCTCACCTGCATACATGCACACTTAACTGTATAAAATGCAATTTCCAGGTACTTAAAAAAAGGCTTGATAGCTATTAAGAAGCTAGTAAAACATCTGGATGTAACATGTATGAGTCAATGCTTTTAAAACAAAGATTTTGGCTGTTCCAAATTATCCATCAATATCTGTCAGATTAGCAAGGCCAAAAAATGCAATCAAAGTACCCTTCATTTTTCTGAAGGAACCTGATAAGAATAGTTCCTTTGTAATTATCTTAACCGCACACCAGGAGTGCTTTTCTGTTCTTTCCTGCTTTTTCAAAGAGCTGAAAACCCCCGGGGCCAGCCTGTTTTTTGGGGCTTTTTTTTTTCTCTTTTTTTTCCCCTGCACCTCCTCCCTTGGAAATTGTTCTTGATAGTCAGCAGGGTATACAATATCCCCAAACTAACTTCATACCCAAGAGCTTTCTTAAGTCACCCACACGCACACTGTGTGCATATAGTTGGCAAGTATGTTTGATGTCAGAGGTATGGGCTAGATTTTATGCATCAACAGTAGTTTGAAACCATGAAAAAAAATTTAATCTTGGGAAGTAAGGGGTCAAAAGGTGGTGGTGGGGGAGATAATAACATAATCTGTTAGTGAAGTTTGAAAGATCAAATAATGTTGTAGTCGATTACTGGTTTGGGGTGTTTCAAGGACTGTTTGTGTGGCTGGGTATCACGTTTGGAAGAGATGACTTGCTTTGCTTTTGTTTAGTTCTAGTTGAACCTATCTGATGCTTTCAGGAGCAGAAGGTTAGTGAGAGAGGAAAGAGCAGAGATCTCCTTGCTGCTGGATACCAACATTTGATGAATTCTGTTATGATACCTACAGTGCAAAGTGGTGCTGAAGTGCATAGCATGCAGCTTTCCTTTTCAGTTTTTAAGTCCAAATCTCTCACCCAAAGCTGTTGTGAAGTGAGGAGTAATTATTCTCTGATGAGGTGCCCACCTGCAGAGCCATTCTAGATGCTACTGCAACACAAGAGTTACAAGAATAAATACCTGAAAGCGATCAGCTTTCAGACAACTTTGTCTGTGTGTGTGTCTACAACGGTGCCCCTGAAGCTGCAGAAGTTTCTATAGTTTAAGCATGCAAACAGAAAGGCAGTTATTTTGTTCTTTGCGTGTCCTGAACACATTCAATGATAAAGGAAGCCAAGCGTTTGCACAACAGTAAGGAGCTCTATAAACCCATAAATAACCAGAAAAAGTAACAGGATGTTCATTTTTGGAAGGCACGCTGTATTCCCTCAAGTAGAACATCATGAGAGCACCAAATGATGTCGTAATTTGATATTTATATAATTGATTCTCTACTTTTACCGTTGGCTACTTTGAATGTCTAGGCTTCCATGCATCCGCAATGATTCTTTTTGCTCCTGTTCTGAAAATCAGAAACTATTCCAAATATCAGAAAGGTACACAGGGTAAGGGAGTGCATCACACTTGTTGATATTTACAATAATATTCCGAAGAAGAAATAACTTGCTCTGTCTGCTCATTAATAGTCATGCCTCAGTCTACAACACAGCACTTTTCTGCTACTGCTGAGAAAATAGATTTTTCTGATTTAAGACACACACCCCCCTAGATTAAAAGGCTTGTTAACACAAGATAATTAATCACATTGCAGTTTTGTTTTTATTAATGTAACGTATTTTAAAGTATGTCTTGCAAAAAGTGGTGGGAAAAAGTAAAATTAGAAAACTGGAAGTTACTAGCAGCATTGTTTACTCACACTACCCCCCTCTCCCCCACCCCCAGCAACCAAGTTCTTCAAGATTCAACCTGGACCGAGTTGTGATCATGGTTTTGCTTTATTTAATATTTGTGCAGAAAATGTTTGGTCTTTGGCATTGCAGATTAAAGACTGAAGAGGTAATAAGGGTTGGAAGAAGCAGGCACACTGCATAATCCAGGCAGTATAAATTATAATATACCTTCCTGCCTTTACTGAAAAAGGGAAAAGCTGTTGGAGCTATTGCTGTAACCTGCTAAACTTGCAGCTTAGGAGGGAGAACTCGACTATGTCCAAGACCCACAACGAGTGCCTCAGAGACAGCTTCAGCTGCCTGCTGGATGAACCTTTATCTGAAGGAGGTAAGTAGGGAAAAGGGAGGAATTTTTCTGCTCTAAAGAACATCACCCAGCAACTTGCGGAGAGAGTAGATAAATATACTCCCTGCCATCTGTGCTGTGTTTTCTCCCTCACATGCACCAGGATGTTCTCTCTGCAGAGGGAACTTAAAACCCAAAATTATGTTCCCAGAGCCCAGCGCAAGGGAAGAATTAGTCCTTCATATCTCGGGCTCTTCAATAAGTCCTCTGCCACAGAGTGTCACTGAAATAATGAGAGGCCTCATTGCCTGATAGACCATTCCCTAACAGCTCTTCTTCAACCAGATAAAGAATAAATATAATCTTGGAGATTAGCCACTGTGTTGTCAGGGAGAATTAGGCTGAAAATGCTTGGAGCATTAGAAATGCGTATTAAAATTGTATTTAAACTGTCTTTGTAAGATGACAAAAACAAGTTAAGGCTTGCTCATCCTGTGTGAGCCTTGGTTTTGATGTTTTCAGCAAATCATTATAATTTAAAATAATAAAAAGCGAACTTTAAATTGAGAAGGAAACTAAAGCATCTGTCCCTGATCTGCATTGCTTCTATTAGTTTATAAGCTAGTTTATACATTTCCAAGCAAGGAATTGCAAACCTTGAAATTCTGGGGGATAGGGCCTGTCTCTGCAGCAGTGGGCCACTATCCTTCTTCCACTGCAGACCCACAGTGGCATCCCTGGAAAAGGGCAGCCTGGCACCTGAGCAGCCAGACAAAAGCACAGGGCATCATTAATGTTCAAGTCTTAAGGCAAAAACAGGTTTTTCATTTATAGGATGAAATAACTTTTAAATACCAGATGCTGCAAGAGGAATAGATAGATGTGTGGCTCTCTCTTGGATGCCTGACGAGTTTTAGAGCAAGAGAAAGGGCTCTTCTGCAGCCTGGTCAGCCGTCACATGCTGGGGTGGGATGTTGTAATTATTTAAGCTTGTCTGGTTGCAAATAGGAATAGAGTCAGGTGGTTGAGCACCTGAAGAAGTTGAAATTACAGTGAGAAAATGCAGCTGGATTATTGGTGAGAACCACTTGAGGATCTCTTAATAGCATCTTTGCAAATGAGTGTTGGACTGCCTCTTCTTAAAGTCTGTCATACCTTGAGATGAGTGAAACATTTCTTTGTTATTTTTGTGGAAGTGTCTTTTACAGTTTTGGTATCTCAATCTTTCAGTAAAGGGTGGCAATTACCTGCTCCTAATCTGTTTTGAGGAGAAAGGATTTTGTTAAATAGATTTGGAATATTAAATATATTTTGAAATACAGATTTGCTTTCAGTGTTGTATAAACTGAGGGTAGTGCATTATAAGATACTTCAGATTTTTTTCAGGAGAAGTATTAGTGTGATTCTGTAAGATGTGTAAGATATTTTCTAGGTTGCTTGTTATGCTGAAGTAAACGAGCAGCTACCTGGAAGGATGGGCTGTGTCAGTAGGATTACTGTGAGGGTGGTGAGACACAGGAACAGGTTTCCCAGAGAAGCTGTGGATGCCCCATCCCTGGAGGTGTTCAAGGCCAGGCTGGATGAGGCTCTGAGCGACCTGGTCTAGTGGGAGGTGATCCTGCCTGTGGCAGTGTGGTTGATCTTAAAGGTCCCTTCCAAACCAAACCATTCTATGATTCTATGATTTCCATAACCCTTGGTTTGGGGTAGATTGTGACTGTGTGGACTGAGACCCTGTCAGCTTACCCATGTAGCATCCCCGTCCCTTTGAAACTGTCCCTGTGAAGCACCACTTACAGTTTGTCCTTGCAGAAAATTAGCAGGAGAAGCAAACACGGTTTTTGAAAGGGGGGGTTGTATTTGATTCACATAGAGTGTGGGAGGTGCACAAATCAGCACAGAGAAGGCAACTAGCTCTACAATCCACCTCTCAGGCTTTGCCAGCCTTGGAGTGCTGCCCTCAGAAACCGAAGTCCTTCTCCAGGACTTGGACTCACCTCCTTCATCATCTTCCCTGTGCTCCCCACACTAACTCACCTGGACAGGAGGCAATTTTTTTAAAAAAACAACTCTTTGCACAATTTATCCTGGTCTTGCCTTTGCTACTGGCAGCTTTTACCCCTGCTCCAGCCTTTGACTGGCAGCCCATACGGGAAGAACTGGCTCTGCTTTAAGCTTATGCCTACCCTATTGTGCTGACTTTCTTTTTGCAAATAAGGTCATTTGGGTTGGCTACATGATTGCTATGCAATTCAGAAGTTCTAGCCTGGGAACAAATGTTCTATTCACTCAGTGTCAAAGGCATTCAGTGATGGAGCAATTTGACATCATCAATTCAGTAACTTCCATGAACTTCTCAACCAGTTGTAGCCTTGATCTCAGTGTACCTCTTTCCAGTGAAGAGGAAAATTCAGTTTGTTTCTTCTGGCAGACACTAGAGTGAGGTTGTTGGTTTTGTTGGGTTTTTTTATTCACTACAGTTCTAATTTTATGATGGAACTGCACCTGAAAATAACAAGTACCCAGTAAGCCAAGCATTTCCTTGCAAGTCAACCCTCCTCTCATCTCTTCTGCCACCCTCCCCCTGATTTACATCTGAACATTGCCAGGACAGTGGGAGTTTGACCTCAAGTTTCTCTTTTCCCCCATATCCAAAACCTCTCTAGCTAAACTGCAACTCCTCTGGATTTTCAGTAGAAATTATTTCTCAAAAAAAAAAAAAAAGTGTGAGGTTTGTGATTCATTCATTTGCAAACACAGCTCTGCATAAAAAGGCTGAAGGGATATTTTGTAAACCATGCACATAGACTAGAAGAGCTCTGAAAACCCAGAAATATTACATAAAGACCACAAGACTAAATGAAAGTAAGAAAAATATTTGAGGGGAGAGGATGAGGTAGGGGAGACAGAAAAGGATCTTTCTATAGCTTGTGCTATAGCGAAGGGCAGAAACAAATATAACAACTGCAGGTTTGAGAAACTGGACGTGACTGTAGAGGGTTGTACTGAATAACACTATGCAACATTGTTCTGGGCAATAAATGGTGGATGACTGTCAGTCAGTACAGATGACTCAAATTTTGGAAATTGCTCTTCTATGAATAGCCTTCTAAAGCTGGCCTTCTGTACGGCCAGAAAAGACATCTTTGCCGCTGTTGTTTTACAGCTTTGGAAGGGAAAAAAACAGGAGCTTTTCTGCATGTTGTGTTTTGTTTGTATCCTAAGGCTTCAGTAGTCTGGTGAAGTAACTTTTTTCTAGGAGTCTAGGGAAGCACTCAGATCCCTGAACTTCTCTTGACTTCCCAGTTATTTTTTGTTTTCTGGAAGGGGTGTGTGCAGAGCAGAAAAACAGAAGGAGGACTGGAGCAGAGGCTGAATGTGTTAGGAAGGCTTGTAATGGAATTAAGAAGGCCAAAGTAATGGCATCATAGCAACAACAAGAAATGGAGATATACAGGCATAATTTAGTTTGGCCTGCGCGAGTTTATATACCAGTCTCAAAAAGTCAGACATTTAGCAAGTCAGAAATTTTATTAGATCATATTCAAAATTCAAGAAGGCATAAATATATTTGCCTTGACAGCATCCTTAAGTTTGCAAAGGGTCCAAGAGTGTTGGCATTTTAATTACTTTTGGTTCTTAATTACTTTTGTGCCCCCTCATCTCTGCTGCTCCTTTGGGAAGGTGCTGGAGAAGCAAATGGGCTGTTACCAATGCATGTTTGTTCTTTTGAGCTTTTCACCGCCGCACCAAAATCATATCTGCAATATTCCTCTGCTGTTCTGTTGGGATGTTTCTGGCATGAACCCTGCTCCAAGCTGTGTCCTCTGTTTGGATGCAGCAACTCCAATCCCCAAAGGAATGCAAAGGCAAGACTGGTTTTTTGAAGGGTGTGTTCAAAATACCACTGCAGGTACTGAAGATGTAGTAAAATCTTATGTTTATCTGACATGCTGCTCTTTGATGCCAAGGACACCTTGAATATTTTAATGTGGCAACTAAATTTTTTGAGGGGATTTGAAAATTTGGTCTGGCCTTCAGTAGTTGTTCCTAAAGGGAAAAAGGAAGAGTTTCCTCAGCTTGGTCCTCAGTCTTTCCTAATTAGGCTTTGCCATGTAGATACACAGAGGATCTTTTGATGAGATCCTTAACAAAATCAGCCCAGAAGCATTTAAAGAAGACCAAAAGGTACAACAGTATCAAATGCCTTAACAAGAAACTATTTGTCTGATCAAAAATTCCTGAGTGCTAAAGGAAAGAACATATGGGGTTTGCAAATCAACATAGGAAAGGAGAATGCAAATTTAACAAGGTCTAACCCAGCCTCTAAAATGAGCTCTTTTTAGGAGCTCTGTGATGTTTTGTTTTTTTCTACTTATCCAGGGCTGAAAATTTTCTGTGGATATGTATTACAGAATACTTCCCACTGTGCTGAGTAGTGCTTAATGACTATTAGTCATTACAGTGCTGATAGAACTGATGTGCTTTTAATGGGTGCCAAAGTACCTCAAGTGTTTACATTGTTAAAGATGCTGTGGCCAAGGGGATGAAGTAGACTTAACAGGATGGCAGGAGACTGGGGTTAGTCTGGGCCGGTGTGTGGGTGTCATCTGGGATGAGAACAAGTAGGTGACAACTGTACCTCAGAACTGTGCTGTTTCCGAGATAGTGATAGGGAAATAATTTATTAAAAAAACTAAAACAACAAACCAACAAACCCCAGCTGTCTGCTTGAAATTCAGGCAACAGCCTGGTGGTAGAGTCTGAAGCCCAAAGTGCTGTGATGTTCCTACCTAGGCTGCCTTTTCCCTCAAAGAGGGTCAGAGCAGCCTGGACAACTTGCACACCAGTCACCCTACTGATGACATTTTTCCACCAGCTATAGCACAGTTTGGTGTTACACAGGAGGAAAAAAGGCCCAAGATCTGCAGATGCTGTCTGGAAAACCGTTGAGGGTGTTTTTAGACCATTAGTCCAGATGAAGATCTGCTAGAAGAATGAACAGGTGTCTGTGGATGTCTCTTGAACTAGCAGTGATATATTTCACAGAGAAATCTCTGATAAGAGGCTGCAAGCACATAAACAATCAATTTGCAAGGAAGTCTGGGTTTGGACTGTAACCTCTTATCCAACCCAGGATAACAAGAGCATAGTGTTAAAATAATACAGAAGCTCCTGAAAAATGCTGAGGAGTCAGACTCTAATGTATACTTAGCACTGTGAAATTACAGTACAGCGCCAACAAACCAAAGTTCGTTACTTGTAGACCATCTATTTAATGGAAACCTGAGAGTTTGGCTTTTGCAAAGTCAGGCTTGTAGGAATAGAAAGAGGTGAATGAAGCTAAACAAAAAAAAGACATTATGAATTAAAGTCCATAAAATGCCCCTACTTACTGAAAATTACACATTGTGCAACTAGAATGGAAAGAAGCAGTCGACAACAGCATTGGTATAACATGAGTCTTCTGAGGTTGTGACCACAGATAGATTTGTACTGTGACCGCTGCCTCCAGCTTCCACAGAGGATTTGGAGGGAGCACTGAATTCACTCTTTCCTTGAGGAGTTCCTGTTATGGGCCCAGATACATGAGCTCCAGAGTGTTATGCTGCCAGAACAAATCATTGTCTTCTGGCAATAGTAGTATTAGTATTTTAAAGCAGATTGTAAAACACTAACAGGGCAAGTGGCCATCAGAAAGCAAATGCTGTTGGTAAATTTTGCTGATATGATGCTAGTGATAGTGCTAGCGGTGCGTTGTCTGGGAAAGGAAGATGCGGCATTGAGAACTGGTGTCTTTAAAGGGCTTACCTTCAGAGACGGGACGTCTGCAAAGTGATGGTGGAAATGCAAGTTCCCTGGGCAGAGCCACTGGGACCAGTCCCTGAAGAAGGAGAGCTTCTTTGCTCCCAGAAAGATTTTCACAACACTACCATCTCAGTGGCCTGTCTTACATTATTGTATGTCTCTTCCCAAAGGAGAAATGGAGATCCTCTCAAATGGAATTGCAACACAACCCCCCCCCCCCAGCAGGGATTGTAAAACCCTGTAGTTTTCCCTTCTCAGCGATTTCTGCATCCAGTTGTTTTCAGCAGGGCTATTTTTCTCTTACTGCAGGAAGGAAAAGTAAAAATACAAAAGCTTATTTTCCTGCTCTGAGCTAGAGTAGTATATGAAAACATTACTTGTCTTCAAAATGCAGCATCATGAAGAAATCATGGACTGTGGAAAAATTTTCTGTTTGCAAGGTGCTTCCCAGGCCACATCATTACATTAGCATTACCCAAGTCAGCTGCTTAAAAGCCCTGCACCAGAGTGGGACATTTAAGGCAACAAAACCAATCCTTTGAAAAAATGCAGTTTGGGGATGCCTCTGACCTTCCCTCCGTTGGGAGGGATGTTTGAGAAGATTAGTTTGTACACATATATTCCCATATCCAGACTGTACAAAAGCCACTGCTCTTTTATTTCCACTGTTGATAATTTGCTTGTGCAGTTGCTGCAGAAGTCTTGCTTGCCCAGCCCCCAGCGCACCCCTGGAGCCCCTGGCTCTGTGAAAGGAGCACTCTGGTCAATGTACAGCTTACAGACTGGCCTGCTCTAACCCCCGAGCCTGCAGAAATGGGGGTCAGAGCTGTTTTCCTATCTTCATGCTGTTTTTCTCATAGAAATCTTTTCTCTTTGGGACTGGGGAGAGGCCAGCCTCTGCTTTGGCACTTCTGTAGTAGAGTAAGAGCAGAGCGGGGGGCTCCCCATCTTCTTGTGCAACCTCTTCCCTGCCTTCCTCCACCCCAGCCATGAGGTGACCACACAACCCAACCTGAAGTAAATTTAGGAATCAATTTCAATCCTGGTATTTAAAAGTAAACGTTTTCCTAACATAAAATAAATATTTAGGATATTTTTTTTTTTACTTGTTAGCTTTTTGTGTTAAAGAACTTCAGCTCCAGGAAGTTCAAATCACACTTGGTTACAGGAAGTGGTAGTTCCTTTTTCCCATAGCCCAGCGATGTTTTGTCAAAATGTGACTATGTATTTTTTTAATATCATGACTTGTGACTATTACAAAAGGAATTAAAGCTTCCGTTAAAACGAAAGTTAGCAAGTAGGCAGTCACTTCTGCATGATCTTTGTTCTCCCCTCACACCCATGCAGCTTAGCGTGCTTGGAGTCATCTGATGGACTATAAAGCAAACAAGGACCCAAATTCTTATCACCAGCAGAAAGTGTTAAGTACAGCTCCACCCAGGAGGCCACACAAATAATCTGTGGCTATTGAGCTCAGCTGATACAGTCACATGTAGAAAGGTTGCTTATATAAGTGTGGGTTTTGGGCTTCAGTCTCGTGGGTATATTAACAAACCTGTCATCACTGGAAATTGAAATAACGTGTATCCATGCTTTGGATTGATATTGTGTGCTCCACAAAATGATTTGTTTAGTTTTGTTTTGGTTGGAAAACTCCAGCTTTGGTGAAGTGAGCCCTAATTTGAAAATGTTTGTGCCTATGTATGCTAGACAGCTGCAAATCTGTACAGTAGTGCTCATATGGGAACAGCTGACAGCTGCTTTTCTCCTGATGTTTAGAAGAAACATCTGTAATCTGCTGTGGTCTGGACTTAAACTTTCTCAAAAAGTCTATAAATCTCTCCATCATACTTGTTGTGTCTTCCGCAACACTTCCATAATGTCTTTGAGAAAATGTCAGTAATTCATAAAATATGTACTGATGACACTGTATCCTCAACGTAGCTGTATTATAAAAGAATAAGAATGCAAAAATATAAATAATTCTGTTAGCATGCGAGAATATTTTACCAGATATGGCATTCTCATATGGCCATAAACCATATGTGCAGACCCCTCTCTACACAGCCAGTTACTGAGAAGGTGAATGGCGTTGTTGCAAAGAGATTACAAGACCTCCTCGTACAAATATGGGGCAGGGCTGTGTAAAAAACCTTGGGAAAAAAGCAACTTCTTGTCAAAGCTATAATGAGCTAGGCTAGTTTAAAAGCTTTAAAAATCACAATTTTCAGTCTGTTCATTTGAAAAACACTGGGTTAGGGAGTGGTTAGGGCCATAAACAGAGGAGCAGAAGCAGCATAGGGAGGGAGGAGAGACGTGGGGGGAAAGTGGTAACTCTGGACTAGGAAAATGATGGGGAACATCTGGGATGTGCTGGGACAGCAATCTTTTTGCCCAGTTCAGATGCATTAAGGACAGGACATTTGCAGCAGCTCAAACATGCTTCAGATTGTATTACAGCAATTGAAATCTCTTACAATGACAACTTGCCATTAGTATTGAACTTGGCTTTCCCTTGAAGATTTATTTTTTTTAATTTAAAATTTGTGTCCTGCTATCCCCTGCCGACGTAAAGGCCAGAATGGCTACTGTGACTTTGATGTCTGCTGAGCACTGAGCATTGCCCAGAAATTTCTGCACCCAATTCACAGGTCCGAGTTGAGCTGGTACGTATCTACATATAGGACCATGGGTCCTGCCTTGAAGACTGCAGGACTCTTGAGTACCCACCACATCTTTTGGCAAGCTGGTCAGGCATTCATGGTTACCGTTTAACTTTTCCATACAATTGTCTTTTTGTTTTGAATTTGAACAGCTTTTGCTTTCAATGTTGCCGTTGGGTAATATCTTTATTTACAGATTATCTTTTTTTTTATTGTAATTTTTTCTCGGTGTTCACAGGCCATGATCAGCTCACCTCTTACCTTTGACTCAGAGGTAAGAAATGGAAGCAGGTTTTCGAGACCTTCAGTGAGTCTTTCAGTCCTTTTTTGTATATTTTGATTTTCTTAACTGTCTTTTTAGTGTGTGGACTCTGGAATAGGCAGAACAGCACAGCAATGCTTGCCTCTTCCCTGGAGGTGCAGCCGACTCTCCTCTCTCTCATAATTTCACTCTGGGGGTTCCTGCTCGGTAGTTTATTTGGCATGATGCCTCGGTCTTTTTCAGTATCATTGCTTCCAGCAAAGTTTTTCTATCACACGTCTGTGACTTTATTTTTTTTTTTTTCTACACTTGTTGTTATGGTCTTGCATTTTTTGTGTTCCTTCTTCAGGTCTGCTTTGTGTCCCCTGAAGTTAGCAATCCATTGCTGACATCACTAATGTAAAGAAGTGATGACATTTGTTAATTTTAAGGATTTTCATTTCATTGCTTTTTGTCCTTTCACTTTCATAGTAACAGTGTTTTTCATTCTAGTTTGAAACTTGACAAAAGCATCTATGGCAATGACAATCAACTCAACAAATCCAGGGGAAAAATCCAGACATTTTAGTTATGACAATGTTGAACACCACCTTTTGGAAATCTTACAGTACACTTACCTTCAAATAGCAGGTAAGAATCTCATTCTTCAACCTATGTACACTTTATATATAAACTCCACATTTCAACAAAACTTTTTTCTTTGCTTAAATACAAGCCATCTTGTGTGTGCCTAAGTGTTTGGACGTGTGTGTCATATATATGAGCAAAATGTATTGCATCAGTTCTGAGTAGAAATGCTCAACTCAGCAGAGTGCTTCAGTTTTATAGATGGGTATTTTTTTCCACCAACGAATGTTTTCTTTCTCCTAAAGCAAGATTACTTCTCTTGTTTGGGTTGTTAATTTACCACCAACTTCAGTGGAAACATGATTGGGTTCAATAGTTTGCTGTGTTGAAAAATTCTAAGAACTTTTATGTGATGGAATAACTGCGAGCTAATCTTCGTCATTCATTGGGTAGACAGATGCTACCGTTGCTGTCCAAAAGATGCAGTACATTTTTCACCCTCTTTCTGCTACATTTTTGTTTCTTGTGTATATTTGTAGCTTAGAGTGGCTATACAGGCTGTTTGCACAGAGGGTAGGGCAGGGGGATGCTCTCCCCTTCTGCAGAACAGCACATTCCCCAAAAGGCACCAAGTCCCACCTCCTGCTCGCCTTCTGTTTTGTGTTTGTTCTGCTAATTTTGTCATTATAAATAAGAGAGAGAAATTAAATCCAGAGGGAAGTCATGCCCTCTGAATCAATTGAATCCATCTGCCCAATAAAGAAAAAAAAAAAGAGATTGTTCATTTAGATTTAGAAAACTGGATGCCTATAGAGCATGTGATGGCTGCACAGGAGGGATGGTCTTCACCTTCTTACAAAAGTCATGCAGGTTGAAAACCTATATCCATCAATTGGTTTCTGAACTATACCAAGACAGAGAACAAGGGAGTGAGGGGTAGGGACCAGGGAGAGCCTTCCTCTCCTCCAAGAGCAGCTGTGTTGGCTTCCACTCAGTCAAATCAAAATATAAGGTACAGAACAGCAGTCATGGGCTCAAATTGCTGCTGCTAAGATTAGCCACCTAACAGAGCTTTCTATTGGGAAGAATTGTGATGGACTGGAGTCGATTTTATGCAAAGGGAGAAAGAAAGAGAGAACAGAAAAATATCTGCACTGATGGACATCCTAAAGGGGAGGCTGGACAGATGTCTCTCGGGTCTGACACAGGTAAAAGGTGATCCTGCCTTGGAGTCAGGGCTTGGCCCTAGGTGGTCTCAGGAAGTTAATTCTCACCTGGGAAGTGCATTACTCTGATAAAGACTTTAATTTTTTTTTTATCCAGTCTGTTTTAAAGAAAAAAGAAAATCGACCGTTCTATTCTCAATCTGACAATTGTCAATCTGCATTTTTTTTAGTAAAATAGATGTTGATATTAAAGCATTATTAATGCATTAGCATATACTCTATCTTTCAGAAATTTAGTACTATGTGGAGATAGCAACAGAAAATATTTAATCAAGCAATAAAATCTATTATAATCTCTCTATAATCTTGTTATAAACAGTAAAATATTACTTGAATAACCTTGGTTTTCCAGATTTCCACCCATGTTTGAAGTTGCAAAGACACAGCAGAGGGATGCAGTTTTACTCCATTTTTTTTCACTGATGTCATTGTGGTGAAAGTCCACCTGGCACCAGCTTTTGCTCTTTCTGGGACCAGCTGGCTTTCTGCACTCTACCTCTACTCCAAATAGGTTTATCTGGCCATATGAGAGGAAGACTGTAGGAGGTATTTTTTAGATGAAGAAATATTAGGAAAAAATTAACTATTTTATAGTGTTTAATCCATCTAGAAGTTTTGTGTAATCACTAAAATCTTTGAAATGTTACTCAAAAATATAGATGGAATTTTTAATGGGACTGTAACAAACCGATTTAGAGGTGTACCATAAACCACACAAATCCAGAAGCCTCAGACTCCTTGTTTGCATTGAAAAGTTGATGTATGCAACTATAAATCTTGGTTTTTGAATTTTTCATCTATGGTTTGTGTGCATGTAAAATAGATAATAGATACTGTTTTCATAGTCACTATATATAATGATTTTCTCATTAATTCAGGCATACAGACTACAACAGTAACACCTCTACATAAACAAAATCTGGCGGGTTTTAGTGCTGTGTGGAATACCTAGGTTTTGCAGATGGTAGTTCTGGGAAATGAGAGATGCTCTTTGCCTCCTGGTACTACCCTATTGAGGATGCTCCTAGGTGTTGATAGGAGCTGGGGAGTGAAGGCCAAAGAGGTGATGCTTCTCTGTTGTTCCTTAATGAGTCAATTAATTATGAAGATTTAGCCTGATCAGGGGTAGTGACCTAGCACCTAATTTACCCGTGCTGGTGTGTTGTGATAGCCCAGCAGAGCTCTCTGTTCTGTCTAGTTCCAGGCAATAGAATATCCCAGACATATAAAAGGTTTGGTTTCAGCCTGTTTCTAATGTATGCTGTGCTCTGTGACATAGTTTGGGCTAGATGTCTGCTGGCTATTCTCTTATGCAATTTAGCAACATGCAGGAAATTCAAGAATACTGAACATTGATTATGCATTACTAATTAACACAAAAGTCTTTTATAAACGGTTTATAAACCACCTAGCCAATAGCAACACCATCTTGCTAACAGAGGGCAACAGGAATTCTGTTCTCACTTGTGAAAATGAAATTAAGCACCTTTTATTCACCCTATTTAATTATTTCTATCCCCCATTTATATGATCTACATAATTCCAGATTTTGACATCAACGTGGCAGGAGAGGGTTAGAGAAGTAGCTTGTAGATCCACCTGTAAGCTTGTCACAGTGGGGGAATACCCACGTGGAATAAACCTCACTTTGCTGACAATTCCATTTGTGTTCAATGTAGATGGGGGACCAAGAGTAGGAAGGCTTGTGGGTAGAACTTGATGTTGTCTCCAAAATGCTGAGCCAGCACGATGGGCTCCTAGGGAACATTACTACCATCACAAGTAAGAGGAGCTGGAAACCTCTGCTTTCTTGATCCAAGTCCAAGACTGCTTCAAGAAGAAGGTGGAAATGTTCCACCTGTGCCTCCGCCAGCGCCAAACATTTCCTCGTTCACATGCGGTGATCTGGCTGCTCTTAAACATTTATTTCAAGTATTTAACTTAGAGAAAAATACTTTCAAGTCAGGAACAACTGTTTTGTCTTAGTCTTCTGAATTAAGGTGAGATTTATTGATGTCTATTGAAACTGTAGTTAGGAGAGCAGGAACAAGGCCATGTACACACACCACAAGTTGTTTATTTACCATTCCTATGCACTCCTGTGTTTTTCTGAAAAGATATAAAAGGCATTGACTGTCCAGATTTTTGGAAGTATCTGGCTCCATTGTGTCTTCTGGAAATGGAAGCCCTCTGAAAGTGAGATATCAGTCAAAGTGGGGATACAAGCTCTCCAGTATTTCAGTATATTTTCTGGAATTTGCTCTATTACTTCATCTTACGGTCTTTAAAGTTTTATTTTTCCCCTTGTCCTTTTTCCACCCCATTTCCCGAATACTTGAAAACTATTTTTACATTGTAAAGTGGAAAACGCCTACAATTTAGCTGATCACTGTAATCAGAGTAACTGCATGAAGGCTTTCATAAGTCTTTTTAATTCTCTTCCTAAGTATTTTATGTACTTGTTTTGCATTTTTCTTTTCTTTTGCTGGGGGTGGTAGAGAAGAAGACACAGTTGTTTTTGCTTTCAGGTTCGCATACCGAGGAGATACAAATTCTTATGGAGTAATACACATTAATCACTGGAGCTGGAAACAATTTTTGGGACCAGTGACTACAGAGATGGACCATTTCTACCTTTCCATTCTTGAAGCAGCTTGACCTTGGCTGAGTTAGGATAATTTTGGAGTTTTCCTGTACTACCTACAGCCTACTTTTTAAATGCTCTATTAAACTCAAAGTAGTATAAAGAATAGCATGTTTTCAGCTATTCTTATGATAAGTTTGGACTCATGTTGGTTGATGTTTTAAATGATTGCCCTGAGGACAGAAAAATAAAATCAATGTTAGAAAATAATTATTTTCCTGATCCTGTGCTCGGGGCACTAGCAGAATGGTTTATCTTTCTCTTCCACACTGGCAGGTGGTTTCTGCAGACATTTCCAAATTTCCAAATACCTTGACTCAAGTTCATAAAAAGTTCTTACTTCTCTTGGGAGAGAAAATTGGAGGGCAAGAGTTTTATTAGACCAGCTGGAAAAGCCAACAGGCTTTACAGCAAAGAGTCTCTCATTTCTCTTGGTTGTGGTTGTTGTCTTTTCCCTTCTTTTACAAGCACCTCTGTGAAAGGAGGAACTTAGCTGCAGTCAGTCGTGGAGTGTAATACTGGGAGTGGATTCACAGAAAGTGCCTCAAGGGGCTACCTCAGCAGTGGCATTTCTACATGGTTGTATCTCCTCACATGTGGGGAAGAATTAACTCCCTTCTGTTTGAATTTAACCACATCTCAAATTTTTTTTTTTTTTTTTTTTTTTTTACTTTTCACTGAGTGTATCTCCTNAGACATTAGGAAGAAATTTTTCACTATGAGGGTGGTGAGACACTGGAACAGGTTGCCCAGGGAGGTTGTGGATGCCCCATCCCTGGAGGTGTTCAAGGCCAGGCTGGATGAGGCTTTGAGCAACCTGGTCTAGTGGAGGGTGTCCCTGCCCATGGCAGGGGGGTTGGAACTTGGTGATCTTCACGGTCCTTTCCAACCCTAGACATTCTATGATTCTGTAGTCTGTTCTGGCATTGGTGTTCCCTATAGTGAAATACCTTTTAGCATATGTACCTTTAACTGCAAGTACCATTTTAAAATGGTTACCTATGCTTCATATGTATCTTTACTAAGTCTATGCACATGTAATTACAATTCTACCTGCCTGTCCAGCTATCTGTCACACAGGGTATAGAGAGTTTAAATGCTTTTTGCACAGGTTTAATAGCAGAAATTTTTTTCCAGTAATTACTACCTACTGTTCTTCACAGCATTACACAAAGGTGCTGGGTGCCACACTTGTATGTAATGCATTTTCATGCACTTCTTGCAAGACCCCAGAAGATCCTTACACAGACTGTTTCAAGTGTTTCTATATTAATTAGACAAGGGGTGTCTGGTGCAGGAGTGTTTTTTAAGTAAGAGGTGTGATTGAGGGAAACAGTCTTGTTGTTGCTCTGGATGGAACTCGGTGTCACTGTTGGCTCCAAGAGATTTTAGGTTTTGTTTCCTACACAGGTAAGTCTTTCTTCTGGATAGTCACAGGTTGTTGTTTCAGCTATGCCGTTTTCTTTCTTTCCTTACAGTTTTGGGAATTGATGGTTGGTGTGTCTCATACAGCAATGTGCACTGGTTTGTATCAAAAGATGTCTATGTTTTTAGGAAGCTTTTAATGCTTTATAGACGTTGTGCTTTTTTTCTTAAATACTTGTGATATAAACAAAAAAAATGTAATTTTTTAATCAATACTTTAGTATATGAACCATGCTGTGCAATAGTGTGAGGATGCAATTGGCAAGATCATCTTAAGTAATGGCAGTAAGAGATTTTTAAAAGAAAGCCACTAACTGAATCTTTCTGTGCTTAGTTAGGTGACTGCCTTCCTCTAGAAGAGAAACAGTGAGATTGAGTTCAGCCAGGAGAAGGTGGTAATCCAATGTCACCCTGTGCTCCTGCCAGCAGCATTACTTCTAGAGCAGGGCTCAGATTTAGACTGTTTTCCTCTTATGAGTTTGGTCTCTTAATGATGCAAAAAAATTTTAGTGAAGTCACCAAAGTCTCTTAATGTGAGTTTTGGGAATTGTACCACTCTGCCCTTAAAGTGCCTCTTCTAACTCTATGAGGAAAGTTTTATTACATGAGTATTGTTCTTAGGGTTATAAATAGCAGCAAGATGAAAAAAAGATTGGTTTTGTCACGGTATTTGCAGATCAATTGCACAGTTCTGCAAAACTGTTTGGATGGTTTGTTTTAATGGAAAAATATCTTCCGGAGATTGCCAAGCAATAGGGCTGTTATTCCTGCACTTCTGCTGGTGTTAATGTAGTTAGCGTGACGAGGTGAGCAGGGATGCTGAGTGCAGTTCTGTTGCTGGAAGACGGGTTACCAGCACACCCAGGTTTTGGTAAAGTGTCAGAAGGCCTTTGGGAATAAAGGCTTCAGAGCTGCTGAGAGGCAGCAGGCTGACCCTTGAGCTGTGAGGAGAGAAGATCATTCAGTCCCATGGGAGATTTCAAATATTGTTTCCATTCCAGTTCTCAGCCTCCAAAATGTCATTTTTTTCCACAAAAGAAAATAAAGCCTGTGAGTGATCTGGGGTTAGCTCCAGAGCTGTGGAACGGGGATGCCCTGCCCACAGGCTCTGCTGGCACAGGACACTCATATGCCAGCTTGCACAGGGGCTGCCCACCCTCCAAGGCCCCTGCAGCTCACCAGAAACACCAGGCTGTTTCCCGTAAGTATTGCCACTTTTACCAGACCCACTATAACAAACCTATGATCTGGCCTGTCTGAAATACTTCAGTTTGTCCAAGTCACTAAAGGCTCCTTCTGCCCTGGCTTTTGGCTGAATGACTGGAAGGATCTCAGCCAACCCCCAGTTTGTGCTCATTGGAGCCTGTTTTTCAGTTTTCTGTCTTTCCCTGTTTGCTGTAAGAGGAGCAAGGACGGAGGTGTGAGGGGTGAACAACGGGCTTTCCTTATGGGAAGTTGTGCAGCTCTTATTGACAACAGCCTCTGCAGTGCACACCTACATCCAGCTCTGCTTGGCTCATGGCACCGGCATCCGGGTTGGCTGGGGAACCCTGTTTGTGCCTACTGTGCTGTACAGCACACTGCCTTCTGTGGGACAGTCCATCGTCCTTCCCTTATATAACAGTATCCCATGCTGCGTACAGCCTTCTAAGATGTCATCAGTGTAATCCTTACCAAAATGAGGCATCATGGAGTACTTTAAAGTGAGTATTTTCCATTATATACAGAATGCATGCTACAGGAAGCACTAGATTTCAATGACCACTGTTGTGGTTGAATGGCAGCACTTCACCTTCTTTCTGAGAGTGAGGTTGCTGTACGAGCTTGTCATGTCCACATGACTGAAACTTCATCTCAGGGTTTCTGCTACATAACAACATAATATACAGTCTTATAAGAAAATCAGGAAAAAAAAGCTAGTTTTAAGAAGCATCCTTCATTCTTTCTTTTTTTCTGCCCCCAGAAAAGATAAACATACCTTTTTTGCAACTGTCCTATGGATCCCTTCTTTAACATACAGTTTTACAAAGGGTGAGTTCCCCCACTTGAGTGCTGAGGTCACACCTTTGACCTTCAGAGGTATTGTGCACTTGCAATTACTCCTTAAATTAATCCACATCCATTTGTAGGTGTTCGCAATTTTTTAGGAGGGAATCTAAACACTCAGCATCTCTCAGTTTTCTATTTTGTCAGTCATCTGAGTTTGTACCTTTGAAGTTACTGCTATAGTTGGAAGAGAGGTCGCACCAATTCTAGTCCTTTAAAAATTATCTTCATTTCACCAGTGTCTCATTATTGTTTTTCTCCCACTTCACATGATGTTTTAGTAAAAGTAATTTTCGGTGCCTATAAACTTAGAGCATTTTATTTTCTATAAATGGTTTTATAGTTTGATGTATTCCTCACATCACAGTAGGTGGTGATATTCTGGAAGCCCCAGTGATCAAGGGAGGTGATTCTCCCCCTCTACTCTGCTCTCTTAAGACCCCACCTGCAGTACTGTGTTCAGATGTGGGGCCCCCAACATAAAAAAGACATGGACCTGTTGGAGAGAGTCCAGAGGAGAGCCACAAAATTAATCAGAGGGCTAGAGCACCTCCCCTATGAGGACAGGCTTAAAGAGTTGGAGTTGTTCAGCCTGGAGAAGAGAAGACTCCGAGGAGACTTAATAGCAGCCTTCCAGTANNNNATTCTATGATTCTATGATATTTGTGAAATATTTTCATGCAGAAGCCTAAAAAGGAAGCATTACTAATGACCCTTATGTACTAGTTTGATTGGTTTTCATAGAATTAATGTTTAATTTCTGCTGAGTGCCAGGCTCTTTCTCTTTCGTTTAAACATGAACAAAACACAATTCAAACAGCATAACTTCATCTTAAAACTGATTTCATATTGCTTTCAAGGGCCAGTACAACTTCTTGTGGACCATGACCTTCCCGTTTTGGGTGCTATGCTGTTTTTTTCTTTCCATCCAGATTTGCACAGAGCTGAGGAACATTCCTCCAAAAACATATTTCTGATCTTTACTTTCCTACCTAAATGGCGGTGCAGTTCGCAGTGCACAGAGGAGAAGCAGATACAGCTTCTCATACTGGTGTGTTGGGGACGGGTGCAGGGGTGTCAAGGGACACGGGTGCTTTTGGAGCTACATCAGTTAAAACCACTCTGGGGGGGTCCTCGTTTTCCCCTTTCCACAAAAATAACTCTCCCGACAGGGGATCCGCTGTCTGGCCATCCGCCCGCGGCACCGTGCTCTCACACTAGGTGAAGAGGCGGCTGGGAGCAGGAAGGCACCCGGTTGCCTCCAGGCTTCGTCCCGCGGACCTTTTTTCACGGGAGTTAAAATTCCCGTGAGGCTGGGGGGGAACCCAGGGAGCAGTGGGGGAGTCCGGTCCGCCGCCTCCTCTCCGCTTCCCCCGTCAGGAAGAGGATTTTCTTTGGCTAACGTGAACCCCGAGCGCTTCCCCGGGAAGACCCCGCGGGAGCCGAGGAGCGCACAGCAGGTGCTGCCGGCGGTGGGGGGGCTCGGCCGGGCCCCGACGGGCGGNGGGGGGGGGGGAACCTTGGGGCGGTGGCTAGCGCCAGGCCGGGGCGGGGAGCGAACAAACCAGCTGCCGGGGGTGCGCTGCCCCGACGGGGCCGGCCGGCACGGTGCCGCCCGCAGCGGGGGCGGGGTGACCGGGGCACCCGGCCCCACTTCTCCGCGCGCACACACGCGCACAGACACAGAGACACGCACACGCACGGCCGGGCACACGCAGAGGCACAGGCGGCCGCCGGTGCGCGGCGGGAGGATGCGGCGGCTGCGCCGTTGGGCGCTGATGCTTTGGGGGCTGCTGTGGGCCGCCGCCGCCGCCGGTGCCGCCGGGCCGGCGCGGAGCTACCCGCACAGCGCGGTGCTGGACGGCGCCGGAGCGTACCGCCTGCGCTGGGGCCGCCGCGGCAGCGCCCTCGCCCTGCGCCTGGAGGTGCGCACCCGCGGCTACGTGGGCTTCGGGCTCTCGGCCAGCGGCGGCATGGCTTCGGCAGACATCGTGGTGGGGGGCGTGGAGAGGGGCCAGCCCTACCTGCAGGTAAGGCCCCGGCTCCTTCCCCTCTCCCGCAGGACACCGTCTCCCCCTCCTCGTCCCGGGTCCTCTTTGTCCGCTCACCTCCACCCGGCTCTTTCTTTCTAGGGTCGTCCCTCTTTCCCTGCTCCTCTTTATTTTTCAGCCTCCTCGCCCGTCATCTCCGCACCTCTTTGCTTCTTCCTTCCAGCTTTTTGGTTCTTCCCATTGTTCTGCGTTCTTCTCCCCCCCGAGGAGCTATTTCTTTTTGGTCCGCTCTCTGCCAACTTTCCCTCTAAACTTCTACATGAGTTTCGCCAAAGGTGTCAGGTTTCCTTCCTCTTTATCCAGAAAATGCAACAGCCCTTTTCTCGCTCCTTGGACACTCTCTCCCCTCCGGCCCTCCGAGCCGAGACCCGCGGCGGAGAGGGGAGGGAGGGATGGAGGAGCCTGTCCCGGCGCGGTGCGGCACCTTTCCACCTCCCACCCTGCCGCAGCTCAGCCGCGCAACCCACAGGCGAGGGAGCCTGGCCGTCCCGGGGCCGCCGGAGCGTCCTCTTGGGAATCCCGCTGGCACCAGGGCACGATCCCACCCGGACCTCCTCGTCTGCCGGGGCACAGGCGGTGCTGCTCCTGTCCTTGGTGTCCCTCCCCTCCTCACTTGAAGGTATTTTGACCCGGTTATTGAAATGACTTAGAAAGTGATAACTGGGGCTCCTGATACTTGTCCTTGATCTGGTAAAGCAACCTCAGAGGAGCCCAACTGTATGGGTATAATTCTCTAGGTACGTTTCTGTGGTTGTCTAGATATTGCCGAGGCTACGGCTGGGAACAGGAGTACGGGACATAGGCTCTGCTGGTGCTTCCAGTGAAACGTCCTCTCCAAGAGGCACCAGTGGCTGGTGGGGTAGGAACCGTGAGAGGGGAAGGAACTCACACCTTCTGACCCCTCTCAGCGACCTGAGATCCAGCCTGGAGGAGTTGCTCTGAGGCCGAGGAGCAGGGACAGCTTGTCCCACAGGGGAGTGAAAGGGTAGTCAGGCCTGGCATGACATCTTGTTGCCCCCAGTTTCCTGAACAATAACTTTTAGAGAGGCAATTCAGGAGCAGTGTAACACCCAGTAGAGTATGGTCTAGAAGTTGTCTGTCTTTTATTTTTATTGTCTTAGAGCTAGCTGACCTTTCAAGCTGCTGCTTAAATTTTGTGAGGTTTTAAGGCTTGCTGGAGCCTTACATTTCAGAAAAGACACCTTTTAACCATTAAAACAGACACAAACTTTGTGCTTGGTTAGTTCATAGATCCTGTCTGGGTCAAGCAAGCCTTTTAGAAAAGTTTCCAAACCTAGTGTAAAGACATTCAGTGACGGAGGATTCATCACTATTCCCTTGATAGTTTGTGGCAATGGTGAGTCTTTGCTATTCCTGATTTCCAGTACCAGAATATTAGTTTGGGTTCAGATTTCAACAATGTGTTTTCTCTATTATATTAAAAATTCTTTCCCCCATCCCACCTCCATAAAGTTATTTATATGCTGTAATCAAGCCACTCCTCAATTTTATTTAGTGTAAAATAAGTAGATCAAGCTCTTCAAGCGTCCCACTGCAAGACATTTCCCCCAGCACTCAAATAAAGCACTTTGTGACTCTTTTCAGCACATCTCACAGGTTTTCAGCATCCATTAAAAATAGCTTCATACAAATTCCATTCTTCTTCCAAAGATTTTATTCACTGGCATTCCATGACAAATACAACTTAAACAGAAAAAGGAAGGACTGTAGCAAACACCTCCTGTTACAGACCAACGGATATTTTTCTTAAAACACTAATTTAACACATGAACATCTGCTACACTAAGTGCTCTGAGTTATTTTGTTGCTCTGTTGAGTAGGTAAGGCACAGAAGAAAGACTTGTATCTGGTAAGTTTGCTTGCAGCCTGAGGTTCTCTCCACCTTCATTTTTTTCTTCAGTTCTAGGCAGCAAGGTTTCTTTTTAAACTGGAATGATGTCTTTGTTAAAAGTTACTTGGTTTAAATATTTCTGTACTTGCACCAAAAAGGAAAAGCCAGAAACAAAGATGATGGGGAAACAAAATTTGTGCAAAAGTGTCTTCTGGCCAGTCGGCAGGAACTTCTAGAAAATGAATAACTTGTTCTAGAATGCTGTTTCAACAGTATCTAATTCTTACCATTACTGGACACACAAATACAGTTAATAGTTTAAAAACATGTTCTCTGTTAAGTGTATATCATCATCATTTACATTATTTACTACTAAAAAAGATTTTTTCATGGATACTACCCTTGAAAGTACGTGGTTTTATGCCTAGCTGCACTCTTTAAAACGTGTACACCCTATAATGAAAGAACTTACTTTTCTTTTCGGTTTTAGAAATATGTTTTTATTCCATGATCATCAGTCGGAAAATGTGCATCGTGGTCTAAACTCTTAGAAGGGTCATTTTTTGGTTTCTTTGAAAGTTTCAAGATGCTTGTTAGTGGCCTGATTTTCAGAAGATGTTCTGAAATACCTTTATAGCCTTTCAAGTGGGCATTGAAGGTGCGAGTCTCTTGGGAAAATTTAGCCACTTTCCCCATCTTTAAATTCTCTCCCCTCCTTTAAAAGCAGAAACTGTTCTTAGAGGAAAGAGTCCTCTTCTGGGAGCAAACATAAGTGTAGTTAGACTACAGCAGTCAGTAAAGGTAAAAGCAGATACTCCTTAGTCTGTGGAATATCAGCACATTGAAGTAGAGGAAAACTTCCAAATAGTTTTCAGAGAAGAGAGAAAACTTTTCCCCTTGTATTCTTCATCCTCTCAGAGCAAGTATATGCAATTCCCACTGTCAGAAGGCAATGCTTTCCTTGAAAAAAATTGGTGACTCAAAGTTCTGGATATCAGAAATTGGATTTTAATTTCTCAGTTTTCAGGTGTATCCTGGATTTGGGTGTAATGGGTTATTTGTTTTGCTTTGCATTTCCATGTTTGAGCTGTGTTAAAGCTAAAAGGGTGTCTGGCATAATGATTAAAGGCTAAAATTATTTGTAAGTCTGAGGTGTAGTTCCTTCTAAACACATCAAGCTGAAAAGTGTTTTGATATTGTGAGAGAAGAAGAACAAACCTTCATGGTGTACCAGAATCATTTTTGCGAGAGCATTGAACAATTGGAGAATTATACATTTACTATCCTAATGTTTCAGAAGTTTGGTACTTGCATTGGGAACTTAGACATATTTTGGGAGGATGCAGAAGATATAGCATGATACATATATGCATAGCTTTCCTGTATTATCATGAGCAACACACCTCTACCAAGCAGAGGGAGAAAAAGCGGGAGATCAGTGAACAAATTATTCTAGCATGTAATTGAGAGCATGTTACTGGTGGGGACAGAGCAGCAGATTATGTGGGGTTTGGGTGAGCGTGTCTGAGAACAAGTAGAAGATACCAGTGGGAGCTGGTATTGGAAAACTGGGAGCTGCATTTTTCTCTACAGGGAGTGGGTGGACTTGGGAGGAGAGTTCATACTTAGCAAAATGTTACCTTGAAATATTGCCATGGTCACTTTCAGCATGTGTTACTCTGTAAAAATTATTGGGAAAAATTGTTGGGGCAGCCTTAGCTTTTGCATTTGGTTTTCTTTCCTCCCTTTTTTTTTTTTTTAATTAAAGTGTCTCTTTTGTGCTTATGAATTGACACAGCATGCATTTTCAGGCTAGACCCATGCCTTTTCCGTGGTCTCCACCCCTGTCTGGAATTGTGCATCCCCACCCACAGCACGTAGCTGCTGAGAGCCCCATTTTGGGGAGAGTAATCCTCCTAAATGAATGCCTATTTTGTGCAAGTTATACAAGAGGGTTGCATTGTTAGAATCTTCTGTTGAACTTGCACAAAAATAGTCCCTACTCAGGGTGAATAGGGACTGTGTGTCACTAAAAAGTACTTTACTATTCATTACAGCCTTGCTTGTTAACTGTCACCCAAACTAAAGAATATCTGTTATCAAATGTATCCCATAGAGTTAGCTTAATTGCTCATAGGGAAGTACTTGGAAGAGATTTTAAAGAGTGAAAACAGGGAGCATTCTCTGTACTTAACGATATGCTGCTTTTAAGTGCACTCACGCCAACAGCAACAAAAGAAGTGTTTAGAAAACAGCTTGAAAGGCACCAAGAGAGATGCAGAGTGAGTGCCACACTGACATATCTCAGTTGGTGCTTTGTTGGAGGTATTTCATGCCTCTGGGCATTGGGGCAGAATCTCCAAATGACTAATGAGTCCCTCTTGGCTTGGATGTGGGGCATAAAGGGACTCTCCAAAGTACATCTCCATGGGCTGGGTGCTTTGTAGTTCCCTTTCAGGGGTACAATAGTTAGGACAAGGAAGAAACAGTTGGTTAACAAAAGATGAGAAGAGTTCTGTAGCTCTTGTATTTTGCAGGCTTTGGGGGGCTGTTTTGCAAGGTTTTTGTTCTTTATGGTATCTTTTCTTGTCCTTTGGATTTGGGAAACACCAAGAAAACAAAATTTTCTTACAGCTCCTCAAAAATAAGTACCTGGGGCAAGATGGAAGTGTAGCCACCGTGAGTGATGCAAAGGCTTAAAATAATGGGGGAATGATTTCATTCTCAGTATAAACCGGTATCTTAGAATTTAGGAGAGGGAAGAGAGGAGATTTTCTAAGGCACATACAGAAATTTTGGGAACAAGAATCTCTAATGGTAGTGCTCAAAAATCCCTTATGTGTTTTTAAAAATTTCTCATAACTGAAATAATTGAAGTAAATAAACGAAACCAAGAAAACTTGCACTGGTTAAATGTGGCTACTGTGTAAGGCATATTCCTTGTGATAAAGTGCAGTTGTGAGGCTGGATCATGAAGCTTCTCCCACTTACAGATTTTCTTTCCTTTAAAACACTTTGCTACATGTTGTGTCTAGTCTGTATTAGGACAGCTTTTAATCTAGCTTTATAGCTTCGGATATAACTGGAATATAACCTCTTAAATAAACATTTCCTCTTGATGTAAAGACTCAGATAGGTTCTTGGGACTGCTGCAAAGTCAAATTATCCACGCTGATACACAATGTTGTATTTCAACTTCTAACCGCTCGTGCTTCTTACACCTTTGTGTTGTAAGTTAGAGAGCTCTCCACATTTCAGTGTGGAGAAAGCGATGTTTTTATATCTCCCGGGAATGCCACGGAAACCAAGGGGTGTCCCTGCTGGCTGTAGGCTACTGGGAAGCCGCCCAGGGCAGCGTTTAACTAGATATAAGAAATACACTGAAGCGTATTCAAATGACTTACAGTTTAGTGAGGAAAGACGTGCCTCTAAGTAAACAATTGTGTTTCATGTCTAGAAAATACACACCCTCTTTTTGCAAAGAAAATATATGTACATGTACACAAACATACATACATTATCTGTTTCTGTAAATACACATGGAAAATGTGTATCTTTGTGTGTATGTGTATGTCTGCATTTAGAACGTGGGCACATCCACACTCATTTGTTACAGATAAAAATTTTCTGCCTTGTTTAAGTTAGTAGTATACCTGAAGTGAATAAGCCACATTTACACCAGTGTAATTCAGTTTAATTGGAATTGTACCAGGAATTGTGCGCAGCTTCACGGAACTGCCTGCGTGAGTGAGAGACAGGCATCCTAGCAAGGACTGAATCACTTCATACTGATGTGCTGTGTAGGTTAAAAAAAAAAATAAATCAGTAAATTAATTGCAAACAGACTTTTCTCAGGGCAGCAGCTGAACTTACTGATCCCAGCTACTTTAAGAACTTCTTGCAACTGCTTGATTGCTGTTGCTATACCCTTTCTGTGGATATTTTTTAGTTTGGGGCTAATTCCAAGATTGGATCAGTCAACTGGAATGCTCTCAAGGTGTTCTTACACACCAGTGATGCTTTTAGACTCCTGCTTTGTGTTAGTTTTCTGTGGGTGGGCTCTGCTTTTCACTAACATAGGAGCATAGCAAGATCGTTGCCTGAAACTCCATTTGAAATTTGTTTGAGGTTGCAAAAAAGTTTGTTTTACTTATTTGTAAACTCATGGTCTGTTTGCTTCTTGCCAAATACAATGTAAAACCAGTTTCTTTTCAATGGTAACATCCAGTGTGTGCTGGAACCATGAGCAGCAGGATTCCATATAAATTAAATGCAACAATAAAAAAAGAGAAATGTTAACCACAGTTATTTTTTTGGAAACCCAGAAAGGCACAGCTTGGTGCTTCTTTCAAACAAACGTTTTGGTCAGTTATTTTGCGTACTGTAGCATTTTTTTCCTCCTACTTCCTATTTATACTCTGATAGATCCTCTCCTGTACCACCTTTCATCTTTGTTACAGCTTCCCGATCCCTTTTGCCAAACTTGTCTTCAGCCCTGGCCTTAGACATCAGTTTGGGTAGTTTGGAAATGTTCAAAATGCCATGGGTTGACTACAGACCGTTGGTGAGGACTAGTTGCAACACAGCTTGTTTTTCCATCATTTCTCATTCCTGGCTTGTCCCTTTATTCCCTTGTAAGTGTTAGATCACTGCTGAGATGGCAGCAACCTCTGGGTAAAGAAGAGCAGCATGGATAAATCCCGGTGGCAGGGCTGCTCTCAAGCCGAGCCTGCGAGGAGGTTGCTGGAAGGGGCCACAGTTTGAGAGTTATTTTATGCTCCTTGAGGTTGAAAGGTGCTGTATATAATTTAGGATGGGAAGTAGATATTGTAAACAAAACAATCTTGTACATAGTAAAGATCTGGGGAGGGAGTCCCGTAAACACCTGTTCAAGTTTGTGATAACAGCTGGTTGTGCTTTTGGGGTCAGGCTTCCCTCTGCAGCTGTGCTTATATTCTCCAAGGATAAAATAGCCTTCACATCCTTAAGAAATTATTCTCCCTGACTGTTTGTAGAGCAGCAATCAGAAACCACATATGCTGTAAAACTGTTTTTTTAACAAAGAGAGAGGTTAATGGGATCTGAAAAACAGTATAACATGATTGGCTTCACATCTGGAAAACAACATAAAATAACTTGAACTGTCAGAAGGATTTTTAATTTTCTATATGTTGTTTCAACTTCTAGTTAATGTGAGGAAGGAGGTACCTAATTGTTTGAATGATTGCACAACTTATCTCACAGTTTAAAATGTCAATTTATGCAATATAATCAAAGGGAGTGCACAAACTTTAGATGCTTCAGATGTAAACACTCTACATAGGCAAATTTTGAAATAAAAATAACATAATTGTTATTATGTAGCATGACTAATAACACTTTCAAAGCTTTATTTTAAACACTTACTATTTATATAACCAAAGGAAGATGTTTTTACTAGAAAAAATACAGTCATTTCACCCTTATCTTCTTTTTCTGTAACTGCTTACACTTCTGTAAAGTTGATATGAAACTTGGCAAATTTATCTTCATTTAACATATGATATATACTTTTGTGTGTGTAAGAAAACAAAGAATCTGTATGTAAGTGCCAAATCGGTACATAAATACATGTTTTCAGGTTTCTGATGAGTGTTTCAGAAATTCAGTTTTAAGGGCTTGATAATTGTTGCAGATCTCTGCCGGGACACCATGAAATTCGGGAGGACTTGTATCAGTGTAATCTATCCTACAAAAGATACAGGTTTTCTGGCTACCTGTATGGGGTGGCAAAACCAAATCTGTGCAAGAGGGGTCACCACATTTGAGCCCTTTCCCACCTGCTGGGAAGGATAAGCTGTTCTAATATGAGGCACATCTCAGACCATCTGTAATACTGTTGATGAAATGGTCACACTTATTTCTCTACAGAATCAAATGAGTGAATTTGGATGAGTTCTCTGTTGCGTAGTCTGGCCCTGAGAGAGTTTCAAACTGTATTTAGATGTCCTCAGTTCAGCTGAAGCCCAGATACCTAATGTCCCATCTCTGGCCTCTGGTGGATCCATCCTCTGTGCTGTCCTTTGGTCTTACAAGTAACTTTTCAAAGGCCTTCAGAAGTACCCAACTGTCTCCTTTGGCTAGATGCAAGGTCGTAAGGAGAGTAGGCTGTCCAAATGTGGCGGTTTTGATTGCATTTGTACCATAGGAGCAGGACTTTCATTTATTCTTCTATTCTGAAAGGAAGCACAGGAGATGTATAAAGATGCAGACATGTATCTGTATAGATATGTTTACAACTCTTTCTTACTTTTCCAAGATGCTGCTGAAACAGATGTGGCATCACAGTTTTTCAGTGTGTCTTCATATTTTATAACCTCCTTTTGTTCATTATGTTTTGTACACAAACAGATGTCTTCAAGGTGTTTAAGGTCTGATTGATAAACTGAGCAGTCTGCATAGCTAGACTTAAATCTTTGTAAACAGAAAGAGATCGATATGTTTCCTTGGCGATGTGGCCTTATTTTGTTTCCAAACTGGTAAACAAACTGTTTTCATGTCAGATGTTGAGCAATCAAATTCTGAGCTGTTCAGAATTTTTTTTGTTGAATTATTTGATTTTATTTTTGTGATGAACATGTGAATAATTTTCAACAGAGGAAATAAAAGAAGTAAGAGAAGCAGTTCTTTAACTCCTAAATAGCTCCTGGCAACTGTACTCACCCTTGATTCCTCTAGGGCAGTCACATTGTACTTAGGGGAGTTGTAGGATTTGGGGAACACATGGACATCTCTCTGTCTTCCTCTGTCTACATATATTTGCTTCTCAGGTATTCTCAGCACCCTGATATTCAAGGGCTGTTCCAAGGTGGCCTGTATCAGGCAGAGAAAGTAAGTACAGTCAAGGAATTCATTACTTCACAGAAATTTTCACATGGGAAACATTAACATTAGTTGGTCCAATTAGCATCTACCCACAAAATAATTCAAGGCGAGTCATGGAGCGAGGTCCTGTTCAGGATTGGCAGCAGGGGCTGGCAGCGGGCACCTGGGCAGGCAGCGCTGCTAGAGCCCAAGGCAGCTCTCCCACTGCAGGGAGCAGTGTGCTCCTCTCTTGAGCTTGGGCTTGGGGACCACCCTCCCCAAAGCAGTCACCAGCAGCCACAAAATGAGCCTCTCACCGTGAGCCAGAGCTGTAATCAGTCTTCAACTGTCATTCAGGCGAGTGAAATATTTACACTGACAGTCACCGTATCAAGGCACTTCTGAGCTAATGCCTTAATTACACAGCTTCTTTGAGTTATTTTTGCATTCTCCCTGCAGGCTCATGGAAGTCAGGGCTATGTCACAAGAGGTTTGTTTTGTTGTAGCTGTGTCCTCTAGACTTGTTAAGAAATGTTGAAATTTACTAGCAAAATATTTGAGTGTGCACACCTAATTTTGCTTTACATTTCTGAGCTTTCCCTCACAGAGGTTTCAGGCAACTTGTTCACATGAGGAAAAACTATTATTGAATTTGTATTCCTCAGTAATTCAACGTGTGGGTGCTTATTCTAATACAAGGGTGCCTTCCTCCAGTTTAATGTAACATTTCAGCAAAGATATCACATTTTAATCAAAGTTGATGTTCACAAGGTTACATTTCTTGTCCAGACAAGCCCTTACTTTTTTTGAGATGGAAGCGGAGATTCCACAGAGGAGTGTTTTCAGAGCAGGGCTGGTATTGCGTATAGATGTACACTGCCTCTTACTAAGCCCTAATGCAGGGTTAAAGTGGAATATTTTGATCCCATAAGGTATCCATCTTCAAGTACTAGCCCAGAACAGGCCCATTATTTTCCCCTGGAAAACCAAATCCAAAATTCTTTCTCTAAACAAATATAACTCATCAGTTCCCTTTCTTTCAGCATACAACTTCAGGTCCCAGACCTCCTTTTGCTCTTTTTTGGTGATTATTTTTCCATGTGTGTATTCTTTCACATATGTAATCGCTCATTTGTAGTTGTGAGAAGTGCTGACAGGAAAAGGCTATTTTTGCTACTTTTCAAAATTTTTGAAATTTAGATTTGTTCCAGAATTCAAAAAAAAAATCAAAACAGTTTCAGTAGTTTTGGCAAGTTAGAATTAAATCTGAATATTTTAATACTGATAAAATATGGTAAGATTTACCATTTTCTTCCTTGAAATTGCATCATGTCTGAGATAATTTTATATAAATCTTCATCCAAATTAATATGCCTTAATTAAATGTTTGTGCATGCAATTATTTGTACATCTATAAAGGGCAGATCAGTTTGTGAACTCTGACTGGTGTGCACGTAGTCTCTTGCACACACACAGATTTTTAGGGTGGAGTTAAGATTACAGCCCCTAAATGATCCTTTAGTGAGCTAATAAGATATATAATAAGATAATATATATAATAAGATATCAAAATACTTGGACATAACATTTTACAATTTTTCAGCTTGGTTACCTCCACTTTAACAAACGAGGAAAACTTGGAATCTCTCTAAAAGTGTATGGAGGTCCATATATCTCCAGAAGAAAATGCCTTCCAGGAATAGCCGGCTCTGCGTTGTTCTGCATGGATGCTGCACAGTTAATGATGTCTGCCTGTAGTCTATTCAGCATAAGAAATATATCTATTAGTCAAACCCCTCCTCCCCATCCCAAACCCTGGAGAAACTCCAAGGAGGGTGACCGGAGGAGTTTCATCTGAGGCAGCGGCCAGCCTTTTCCAGGTGGCTGGGGTGGGAGGAGAGGAAAAGCTGGGTCCCAGCTGTGCGAGGCTGCAGGAATTTGAGGTGAGGAGGTTAATGACCCAGCATCACTGTAGCCACTCCTCCATTGTACTGTGCCTCTGCTGAACCCCGAACCAGGAGTGTCTTTCTTACAAACAGCTGCCCCCCCAACCCAACACCAACCCAGCACCTTTTGTATGAACTGAGCACTTTCTGTGCTAGTTAAGCCGTTGGGTTTCTGATTCCATTCGATGTTCATTCAATAGGTTTGCTTTTTGTGGGGAAGAAAAAAAGGAAAGAAAAAGTTGTGCTGATGTGAATATTAAGTGAAATTCGTTCTCTCTGTCATTCACCCCGATGTTCACAACACCCTAGTTGTGATAAATTAGGCTTCTTGGTTGTTGGGTACAGATATTTCTGCAGTTATGTACAGGCAGCATGTTGTTAAAGTTGCTCAAGACATTCTTTAAGCTGCTTATCAAGACTTATCAGAAACTTGCTTTCCTGAAGATTTTTAACCAAAAATATATTCAGCACCACTTCAAATTTATTGTTTGATACAAGACTGTGCTACTTCAACATTTTACATAAAGATGTGTTTTAAGAGGCTTCAGTATTGGATGTAAAGTTCTATTTTAAAGTTAATATTAGATTTTAATAATGGTCCACCATTTATTTTTGACAGGATTATTTTACAGATGAAAACAGAGTACTTAAAAAGGACCCTCAACAGGATTACCATCTGGAATATGCAATGGAAAACAGCACACATACAATATTGGCTTTTAGCAGAGAACTGCACACTTGTGATACAAATGACAAAAGCATAACGGTAAGAGGCTCTGACTATATGTAGAGAGATGAAGTAATTAGTACAAGCCAAATGTATATGTGGTTAGGAAGCTGGTTATTAAAATCTCTTTGTAGTAACAGGAGAGAATGAGAGAAAATAACTTTCCAAAACATCTGTTTGGTCAACTTAAATTAACCATGTAAAATTCTTGTGTTAGTTTTATTAATCTCTGATATTTTAATTTCAGCTTTCTTCATCCTTTTACTTTAATGCGTTATGTTATTTAATTTCTAACACACCAAGAGAACACAGGACTGAAACAGGTACCTCTGGGCCATCTAGTCCCATATCCCTCAATTACAAACACTCAAGAGATGCCAACTTGAGAAACACTTTTTAATTCTTACGCAAACTTGTACTTGATCTTAAAGATGGTATATTTCTGGTTTTATTTCTTTATTAAAAATTAAGAAGTTGAATAGTTTTATGACAAAACTCTTTCCATGGTAAAATACTTTCCATGGCAAATTCTCCTGTTGCCCTAGGGACTGCTGTGATGTTTCCTAGGCATAATTTTAAATTATATGGAGTTGATGATTTTTGTATTGGAAATGTCAGATAAATTGGAGAGATTTGCAAGGCTTTCTGTGCTTTGGCTTGTTTACTACTCATTTTAGAAGCATTGCTATAGTAGTTCAACACTGTTTCCATCATCTATGTTTTCCAGTATGCATGATAATAACAACATGAGGAGCTGAAAGATGCAGGAAACAAACCACAGCTGTATAAACTGCCAGATTTCCAGGCATTCAATGGATCTATGGTTTTCGCACCTGCCCCAAGTTGTCTCAGTGTAATTTAACATTCTGGGACACTCCCAGATTTTTTAGAGTATTACGTCCCAAGGGTGATTATTGCAATCTGAGAATGGTTTACAGAGAATTGATGTGCACTGTGCCTGTAGACACAGATGTAAATCTGTTCTGTAATTGAATGTCTGTCTTCCCTAGTATGTAAAGACAGCAGTTCACAGAATGTATTCACATCTTTATAGAGCTGAGCCTGGGAACTGTTTTGGGAGGAAACTTTCTGATTGCTGGCCAAATGAGTGGCATCTCTAGAAAAAGCTGTTTGATGTGTTGAGCTGGTTCCCTCTTTATGAGACTGTTTTGCTGTTTGCAGATATGATTTATGTTTGCAACATTAATGAAGGTGTCTGTCAGAGAGAGATTAAACTTCCGCACATCTACAATAAGCCCTATCAGTATAAAACATGATTAATTTTAAGGACAAAATTGTGTCAGTAGGTGACTGCTCTTCTGGTATACATTGACATTGTTCAGATGCAGCAACACCTACAGCATACTTGTCTTAGGAATTATGTGAACTATGTAAGGAAGACATTGTTCCTGTTCCTTACTGGTATTAGGGGGATTTAATCTTTTTTTTTTCAGGAGAGCACAGTACGGGTAATATGGGCCTACCACCACAAAGACATGGGAGAAGCAGGTCAAAATTACCATGGCTCTAATCGTGGTACGAAGAGTCTACGTTTACTGAATCCTGAGAAAGAAGAAGTCTTATCTGCCTCTTTGCCGTATTTTGATTTAACAAACAAAGACGTAAGTTACTCCGGATTTTGGGTTTGTGTGGAGATGGGGATAAGGTGGCAGCCAAAGCTTTGGGCTTACTCAACAGGGTAATGTGACTTTCATAATATTGTGTTCTTGCCCTTTTTATTAAGACAGGTGCCTGTACCAGACAAGGATACAACATATTGGTGCCAGATGTTTAAGATTCCTATACAACATGAAAAGCATCATGTGACAAAGGTGAGTGATTCAGGATGAGTGAAGTCCAGGTTATGTTTATGTTTAGAGGAGATCTTTTGTCTTCACAAACATGGGCCAAGTGTATGTGTGTGTATGCCCAGGACCTGATTCTGGTGTGCCCTGATGACCAGCATACACAGTGACAGAGCCCCTTTCCCTCTCTTCTCCTATGTCCTCTCTCCTTTAAGAAAATGAGGTTGAAAATTATTTCTGTCCATTAATGTTTTTGTCAAAGACTAAGCAAAATTCTCTAAAAGCATGTTCCATCAAGTTTCTACTTTTATATAGGAATTTCACATATTTCTTTCAATGGAGAGTAATTTTAGATTAAAACAATAATTAAGTGCTGAAGTTTGTTCAAATAAAGGTCCAGGTTCTTATTTGATTTCAATCACCTCTCTCGTGATGGCCACACATTAGTGGAGTTATGCCATGTTACATCACATGAGCACAAACTCCGTTATCTTCAGCTATGTAAAAGTCAAATACTATGAAAAAAGAGAAGAATGTTGCAGTTTATTTAAAAATTAATGAAAATGTGTAAATATCCACAAGGTTCAGTGGATCCAAGGTGATTTCAAAAGCCACATGCATAAACATGTTTTCCTATAACATATTTTCTAACTTTTTTTTCAGTTTGGAACTTAAAGTTTAAGAGTGCTGGGGGAAAGATGGTTCTCACATTCCTTCCCAGGAACAATATACTGAAGATCTCCTAAAAGAACAATTTATTATTATTGTTCTAAACCACTTAAGATAGTACAATGAGATAGCTCTGGCCCTCATTTTTATCTTTGAACCCATGAATGCTTTTAAGTATACACTTCTATTCCATTTTTTAGATTACTGTCAGTCATATTTCTCCAATGCATTCAGTAAGACCGAAATGTTAAATTAACTCAGAAAACTTAGCATGTGATCTCCAGTGTATGTCTGAGAAATAACTATAGTTATTCTGAAATACTGTGGATTTCTGCACTTTATCAGAATGAAGAATTCCAAGGTCAAAATTTCTGCCTTCAAGTACTTGATCTTTAATCACATTTGAACTTTGTGTTAGTTGCTTTCACATATCTGTATGAAAAACAGAATTTGCTTGTAATACAGTATATATGTCAGGATTCCCAGCTTTCTACTTTAAAATGAGAGAGTTTCAAAATGGTAGTATCACAATCATGTTTTGCATGTGAAATTTGGTGGAAATTGTAGATACACTATTTATTATTTGTATGTTCTGGATTTTTTTTTTTAAATATTCTGCCTAACTGCACACACAGTTACTCATTTTTAAAAAGATTGTGATTGGCTGAAGCTAAAACATGATTTTTAGCTCAGAAATACGTTGACTAATTTTTCAGAATAGTTTTATAGTCTTTATTTTTACACTGATGTATAAAGAACATAATAATTGTAAAAATAATATTTTTAAATAAGTGATTTATTTGTTTTTTTATAAAGTTAAAAATCAGAATGGAGTCCTCAGTGATTTTCATCCTTCCGGAAAGCAAACAAGTTTCATCTTGACAGTTAAAAATATTTAGAGAGAGAAAAATGATTACAGAAAGAGAGAATTATGTAGAATTATGTATTTCCTTAGCATTAATTTTCAGGGGCGTAACTTATACTCTCATGTATGTGACTTTTGTAGATGACACATGGAGTGTTGTTGTGAAATTGTATCTGTGCACTCTTGCAAATGGATTAAGCGCTTTCTAAAGCCTACTGATACACAAAGGATGAGGCTTATGGCTACTCAGGAGGATATTACCTGTGCAAACAAAGACTGAATTTTATGAAGGGGAGGACAGATGAATTATTTTGCCTGATCAAACTGTCTGTGTTAGTTTAATACTTACAGAGATGTTGATTCTGGATTCCTTCTGTAGCATCATTTTCATACAAAACTACACATCTCATTTTTACAGATGGAAAAAAAAAAGTTTAGAAAATGGTACAAATTCATTTCTGGTATAAGTCAGTCTACTTAAGTAGTGTACAAGTGAGCCACTTTTGTTAGTTTCTGTCCTCCTGTATGACTTTGTGGAGAACTGAAGTGCAGTTCAGCTCTTGTTGGACAACGTGTGCCACTAACACCGTGGAAGCATGCGCTTAGCTGTGTGTATGTGTAAATCTGCTGGTGATCTGGAGTCTCAAGTAGGTGCAATGGCTACAGTAAGAATCTTTTCATGCTGTTCAGCTGTTCTCTCTCATTCCTTTCTTCTTGAAAATTACTGTGAATATTTTGTGATAATGTATTTTTCCAAATACCAGTTTCACCAGGAATACACAATATTTTAATGAAGGAAACTGTCTGAGAAAAAAAAATTAGACCTATCATTAAATGTAGAGGCCAAGACATTTAATAAACTCTCATTAAAGAATTCCAGATTCTGAATGCAGATCCCAAATTAAAAAGGATTTTTTAACTTCCATCGACAATGCATTATTTAAAAAAAAGAGTACCTATAAGCTGTCAGGCAGGGTATATTCAAAGCATTTACAAACATATTTCTAAATACAATCTAGTGGTGCAACATCCAGGTAAGTGATAACACTTGGGTGCATCTACAGTAGTGGTTTGGATGAGAAGCACCATCTTGAAGCAAATCTTCCAAGTTGTTCTTGTTTACTTCAACATGGTTGCTGCCATGGAGCTCATGAACTGAATCCTTTTGGGTGAAACTCAACAGTAGGGCATGTGCCAGGAGCACAACAGAAGTCCCCCAGGTGGAAAAGGGCCATTTGTCCGTGGGACTAGACTGGCACTTGTATGAATAAAACATTTCTGATGCTGGACAGTGTGGACATCAGGATCACATCCTTTTCCTTTTTTGTGATTTTTTTTCTCATGGAAAAAACTTCTTCCAAATGAATGACCCACTGGATGATGAGAAACTGTTTTGCAGATGTCCCAGTGTATGGCCTTTGCCTTCCAGGATGGTCCTCCACCTGATTGCTCACATGAGCAAGATGTTGATTTGAAGTGAATTGAAGGGCTTGTTTGGGTAGCGGTTGCAAGGCTATTTGGCAATAGAAGAAGGCGATTCTTCTGTTAGCACAAGATGAAGAAATAACTAGCATAAGAGGTCTCAAAATCAGTCAAAGGTAAATTATGTAAGATCTTAAGTCTTTTCTTTCTCTTTACATAAAATTCATGCTACTTTCCAAGAACCTCAGGCAATGAGAAACAGCATATTTTCATTGACTGTTCTTAATCAAGCTGCAGTACATGACATGTAAATTGTGCAAGAGATAAGACTGTAGCCTTGCATTCATCTCATAGGTAGAATAAGGACATAGATATGTAATTTCTTCTTTTGCGGCACTTACCCATGGAGAACTAAGCTTCACTGTGATAACAGGGCACTCAGCCAGGGTTAGGACTTCCCTGTTTTATCTTCCTTTATTTCATATCTCTTGCAACTCCTTCCCTAGGGAGGAGATTATGTCTTCCTACATGTCTCTACAATGCCTTCTGTTAGGAGATTTTCTCTGATGCCTCCGGGAATTCCTGGAGAAATAACTCATATCATTATGTCTGCTAAGAAATGTTAAAATAAGATGATTTCTCAATAGCTGGGGATAACAGTGATAAGAGTTACCCATGTTACAACCAATATCAGGCACTGAGCTGTTTTTGTGACTGATGGAGTACATGACTCCTCAGCTTTGAGCTGCCTACCTGGCTGAGGGGTGGCTGCTTGAAAATTTGTTAAAATTTTACAGGTTTTCCCTCCCAAGTGTTTTTTGTTAGCAGAGCCAATTATCACCTTAATAGATAATTTTTGAGAATAACAACACACAGAACCAATAGAAGGGATTGCTTGGAGGTAATAGCAGGCAACCATCTTTCTTCAAGTCAGTGGTTTGCAGGATGGCTTTGCAGTGGTCCTGGAGCAGTGGACCCTGGCTGCTCTTCATGTGGGATAGCACACATTGCTGCCTGTCTGCAAATTCTTCCTGCAGCTACATGTGCATTGGCCTGATTTGCTGCTTTGAGCTTCAGGCTGTAGTATGTGCCTCAGGGTTGCTACCCTACAGGGACTTTTACTTTTCTCATATACTGAAGTTAGCCAGGAGCTTTCTCCAAAGTAGCTTTCTTAGAAAAAAAAGTATTCCACTTATTAGCTCAGACTTTTGGGAGATGGTTTTGAGGTTATTTCTTGCTGGAATTTTTGCAGTGCTCTGTAAATATCATTATTTTAACTGGTCCTTAACCTGCCTCTTACTCGCGTCCCTAAAGAAAGGTCTCTGGTTTCACTGGCTGAACCTGGAAAAAGACCTCTGCTCTGGCAGGACTTCTCAGAGGGAGGGAGGGAAGGACAGACTGCTCATAGAACAGACACACAAGCATGGCCGTGCACCGACCTCTGCATGAAAAGGTTTCTGTCTCCCTGATGAAGCTGTGCTGAGGGCAGCTCCTGGGTGAGGAGAGCCTGTGCAGGTAGAGTTGCTGCCATGCCAGGGCTGGAAGCGGGGCCGCAGAGCCAGGGGTGCTTGTCCGGGGGAACATGTGCTGAAAACGGGAGTCTCTGCAGCACCCTCCCTCTTGTAAATTGCCCATTTTAAATGTCTCTTTCTTATTGCTCTTTCGGTTTGAAAAAAAATTGTTCAGTGACAGCACACTGGAGCTTCTGAGATTCTTTAATTCTTGTACTGTCAAGATACCCAATTTCCATGATTTTCCATTTGCATGGATATGTGTGTGCTGACACATCTCTCTCTACTTTGACAGTTTGTCAGACTATTTGTTTATTATTGTTGTATGTTTATTTATCAGCCTATTTGCTGAATATATTTTTTGCTTACTGTGAGGTGGCATCATGCAGATGTTTACCAGTGGCACAAAAGTGAAAATTTGTTTCATATTCATGAGAAATGCTTCCCAGTATTTTGGTAAATACAGCTTTTGCTGTGTATCCAAAGCTTGTTTTTACTGCTCTTTCTACTTAGCTTCTACAGATACAGCTTTTTTTTTAATACTGTGTTTAACTTAGGTTTCCAAACTCCATGCCTTCCAATTGTTTAATGTAATTGTATTGCTAATTAATGTAACTGCATCTGCTAAAGATTAATTTCTTTGGCTGTGAATTAACCATAGGTCTCCCACATGCTCCACTGTTTTTTCCACTGCAACTAAAAACCTTAGGATACAGTATTTCCTTTACTGTCTCTAGATTTTCTATTAATTCTCTATACCTGTGATATGCCACTACATCTGATGCATTGTTTAATGCTGTGTGTAAACTTTTGAAAATTTACAGTAATAACTTGTGACGGAATGCTATGTATATTCTGCGTGCCAGATGTGCCATATTTGATTTGACTGAGGCTTTTCATCTTTAGTGTCTAGCATGTCCATGCTAGTTTCAACACTCTGTAAATTTCCCCTCTCTGTTTTCTTAATTTCATTGAAATACACTGTGTTTTCCTTGGAAAAAGTAGTTCACTGATCTTCAGCAGTAATAATCCCATATATGAAAACATACTGGACATTGAATTTCACTACTTGGAGAAGGAAAAACAGTTTATGTAAAATAACAAATACATTGGGTAGAAGGGTCATTGGGCTGTATCCACATCTTTTATTTAAGAATTACTCATTTTCTTAGATGAACTTTCTGTGATTTTTGGAAACTAGAATTACAGTCAGAGGAATACTGTCAAAAAGGCTGCAATGGAGCCGTGCTCAAGAGCGTAATACATCAGATTCTGTAAGAGAAGTTTTTTTCCAGGAAACCCATGTTTAGAGGGCATTTGGCGTTGGACAGGAGGAGAGTAGGCTGCATTTTGTAAGCTCTTAAACTTTTGGATGCCTGCGTAAAGCACTCCTTTTGTGTGCATTATTTGAACCTGCCTTAGGAGGAGTGAGCAGGTTTAGCGTTGATGAAATGAGGAAGAAGCCCTGTGCTGGGGATTAGACTATGTGGTCAAAATTAGGTATCTCTTAAATACACTTCATGCATACTAAATTTAACTCAGGCAACATATTGAAGACAGTAAATTTCCAACCATGAAGGTGGGCTTCCTCTCACCTAACTTGACTTATCTACAGATCTGAGGCAGCTGCTTAAATGACCTTACAGTGGCAAAAATATCTGTTTGTATCATCCTAGAGGAGGTGTCTGAAATATGTGAGCTCAAGCATCCCCTTTGTTGTTCAGTTTTTCTTTCCATTGGCTGAAGAGAAAACCTTGGATTAGATATGTAGTGCTCAAATGGATGAATTAGGGGATATATGTCCTACCAAAGTGGTCAGGGGACAGAAGAGATTGTGATAAGAGCAAAAATTGCAAAATAAAGCTTTTTATTTTAAATTTACCTTTAGGAAAAATGGATTTTTCTCAACCACAACCTATGTAATTTTTGTCACTGAATTTAGGATGTGACTAGTGAAAACAGGCCAAAGGTATCACCAGGAAAAACTTAATTATTAGCATTAGCTGAGAAGAGTTACATTGGGCATATTTTTATGTAACACCAACATTTTCCATTGTTGATCTCCTTAGAAAAGGGAGGCTCTTTTCAATTAAAAAAGGCCTGTATTAGAGCACACCAGCAGCTGCTAGTTAATCTTCATGTTCAGTTTCAGAGCAATCTCTGATAAGGAAGCAAAAACTCCAAAAAAACTTGTTGCCAAGGGTAACTCTGCTTTTTGACAGTGGAATGCTTTAGTAATACCAAAGACCCCAGTGTGAAAATACAAAGGAACTCCAGTTTAAGAGAGTGATTGATTGAAAGCCAGAAGGGCGGCTTGTATCTTTCAGTACCTAAATGAGGGCACTGATTTTTAACTTGAGTGATACCAGACAGTAACTGCTTCTTGTTCTCTGGCTTGAACTTTTACATTTTGCTAGATGTGATAATGCTAGCAAATTGCATCGTGCAGCTTGACACAAACAAATGCTCTGTATTTTCCTGCATGTTCCCCTGGAGAGCAATTTCAGCCTTGGTAAATTAGATTGGCAACCAAACGATCATTTTATGCTGCAGAGCTTGCAAGCTATCTGCCCTTTGATCTGGAGGGCTGTCTCTTCAGTGCAACCTGAATTAGCCCATTAGACTTTGCAGTGTTAAAAGAATCATATAACTGAACTGGCTGGAAATTAAATTTTCCCAAGCAGCTCTCTCAGGAAATAACAGAAATACTGTCTTCTCTCATATTTTGCTAGATTATTTAATATGTAAAATTATTTCATACATTATTTCATTCTGTGATCAAAGATAAAACCACATATGACCACAGATTTTACTGTCACACCAAACTTTATATTTTGTAATGTAATGCGTTCTTATTTTGCAGTAGTCTTCCCTCATATATAATATGAATATGCAATAAGAATACTTAAGCTATGCAGTTGTTGCTGCATTAGTTATTCCATATTTGATATGCAAAAATAATTACTTAATTTCTGTCATCAGCAAACTTGAGCATCTAGTTAATTTACTCTACTTTCTTTGATTTTTGTTTTAGTTAAGACAATATCCATCCATTATGGCAAGGTATTAACTATGCCAGCACGTGGTTGGAAAATATGTATCTTTTGTGACTTTCTGGTCAAATGAAAGTCAGAATTTATGTAAGCTCTAGTTACATAAAAATGTTAGATGAAAGGAGCTTTAATGTAAAATATGACAAACAGAGAGCACGGAGAAAGGGAGGGTACAACTTTTGTGAAGCTCTCTGAGTTTCACCTCCCAGTTCTGAGGTTGTTGTGGGGTGATCTTCATGAGAGGAATGTGATTGATTGACCCTATTTTGTCTTCTACCATGTCTTTGTTTCTTCTTCCTTGTCCTTAGCTTTGTGTATGATTTTAGAGTAAGCCTGTGATTAGGTAGGGCACTGAGAAGATAAGAAAATTGTGTCTAGGAATTGTCTGCGGCCAATCAACATTTCGTATCATAGCAGGCAACAAAATACTTCTGAGTAGAACTAGGTCTTGAATGGCCAATTACAAACCGTATTTTGTACAAATACTAGAACAGCAGGCTAATAGGTAGTGACATCTCACTTGATGGGACTTGTGCGGTGTGAGGTGAGTGTTTGGATAGATCACAGAACAGATCTACCTTGGTCCTACTGACTTCTTGACATTGCTTCTGAAGATCAACTTTCTAATTCAGCCAAGTCACATAGTAGCATCTTAAGCAAATTTTCTAAAGGGCCACATTTAATCGTTTAAATGTTGTGTATATGGAGAAGAAATTTCATTTTTTATCTAACTGTTAAAAATATTTCTCTTCAGTATCCACCTCTCACTCTGCAACCCCAGTATTAGAGAATCGTGTTATGATACCCCCTCCATTTCTGCTTTCACTTGCAATGAACAGTAGCTGCAGCTATGTCCAGAGCATAGATTCATTGACTGTCAAGGGTAAGACAGAAAGAAAGAACATTAATAACAGTGGAAAAATAGACGTACAGTAGTCAGACAATATCACCCCACCACATCCACGCATAGCATACATGACGACAAAATCCACACAGATGACAGCTCAACCATAGATAGATGGTGAGCAGTTTATCTTTGCATCAAGACTGAAGTAAAGTTTTACTTGGTATGAAAATAATTTACATCTTGGAAATAACTAAAATAAATAAATGAGAAAAACCAACCCCAAAACCCAAAACACCATAACCTGGGAAAACATAAGTATCTAAGCAAAATATCATAAACTGCAAACTAATGTTCCTCAGTCTCTTTTCTCTGTCCCATCATTTCAGTGAGCTTTCCATTGCTATCTTCCAAGTTGCTTGGACTGGAACTGTATCTCTGTTTTATGAAGTGCCAATTACAGTTTTGGTTTCTAGAGAATTAATACAGTATGATTTTAATACATTATTCTCTAGTGACTTCAAATGAATCATGTAATCTGAAAATGGCCCTTGTTGTGTGACTTCATGGGTGCCATTGAGGGGTGCTGAAGCCCTACGCTACCCCTACCAGGATCACCCACAGTGAGAAAATGTGGAAATCATAGTATGAATGCAGGCATTACTTAACTGCACATATTTTGTAGACCGTTTCATGTTTGTATTTTAACCCTGTAAATATAAATTTTTAGAGGGTTATGAGCAACAGTTTCTGAGATTTGTTCTGTTGACTCAGGAGGCTGTGTCATGCCAAAATCATGAGCCTTGCACTTATTTTATCCCATGCTTTCCCTTCAGTAAACTTTAGGTGTCAGAGTGTCCAGGTTAGTGACTCCTGTAGAAGTTCAGTATCCAAATGGTTAAGATCTTTCTTGTGTGGGTTCCCTTTTGGTAGTCCTTCACAGAAGCCAACATTTCCTTGTCATAAAACATGTTTCCTAACAGTATACCTCAGTATGTGTAAACCAAGAAATAGGCACACTGTAAATTCTCATATGCTCTGTCTTTGGTCAAACCTGTGTGTTCACTCCCAAGGAGGAGTATACATGATTGAAAAGAATATTTTGCAGTTGTACAATAGAATCTAAACCTCTTCCTTTGCCATCTCAAAGATATAGATAGACAGTGTAGTGCATGAATGGTGATTTCTTGAACAAAAGGGTGTACGTTCGCTGACTTTATTATTTATACTATTCAAATTATATGATCCTCTTGATTAAGCTACCCATGTTGGCTTTAGATCTGAAACATATTTGGTTACAAATTAGTTTATTATTATATTGTTTTCACAGGAAAGTAATGATGTTGCTGATTAATTGCCAATTAATTCTGCTTGGTGTGTGTCAACTGTGCTGAGAGACTGTGGCCACACCGAATACTGCGAGCACAATACTGCTGGTGTTTCTGCTGCTTAGGAGTGCAATGAGTGTACTGCCAGGAAGCGTAGCTGAATGAAACAAGTTTTTTCTTGACCTGAGCTTTTTATCAGATTGCTCCTCAGGGTTATGCTTTTTAACTGTTACTAAATGTGTTATCTTAAATCTTCAGACATACCTCAGGCAGAAACAATGCTTTACGAATATTTCTTTGAGGTATACTTCTTCTGGATTTGGTCTAAATTACTGCATGCCTTTAAAGTCTGAAACTCTTTATGAGTGGCAGAGTTCTAGGTGATTAATTAGGAATAAGAACTTGGGAATGGACTTGATTGCAGAGAAAACAAGAAGCCCTAAAACTGTCTCTAGTTCTCATTCTAAAATGTTTGGGTTTGTTGGTTAAAATATTTAAGTTGTTCTGCAAACTGACCTATAGAAATTCTGGATGTACAGTGTAATCATTAGCATTTATTTAACTATAGTAGTATGTAGGGATGGAAGGATTTGTGTGAATTTAGATACATAGCCTTCTCTCCAAGCTAACAACACAGCAACTGTAACTTTTACCTGAAAGTACATATTATTTCCCAACAAAAATTCTGCAGCTTAAAACGGAGGTATGGTAATTACTTCTTAATGTGGTATACTAATAAAACTTAAATAAGAGCCTTCGTTGAACAATGCAGTCACTGACTAAACAAATCCTTTCTACTTTACACTAAGAACAGGAAATATCTGTCCTCTGAATAAGGTTTTTATTTATGTGGTAAGGACTTTTTCTCCACAGTGATATTAGAATATTTGTTACATATTTTAAAGTATACCCAAAACTAGTTAAACCCAAATGCCAACAGTATAGCTTAAATAAACAAATAAATATCAAAATAAAAAAGTCAGCACTGTTATTTCAATTTGGGATTATGTCCTGTATTTGAATCTCTCTTTGGAAAAAAAAATCTTTACACATATATTAAAGACGAATCATGCAAATTTTAAGTGCATAAAGTGGTATGGAACCTCTATTTTTGGTGGGGAAAATTTCCTTCCTCCAAGCAGACCTTGCCTAATCACATTGCGAGGTTGGGGGTGGGGATAGTTGCTGTTGCCAGGTCATTTTTCTCATGTCCATCTCTTTTTCATCAAAATACAAACGGTTAGATATGTTACTAACTACACAGGTTATATATTCTTCCAGCTTGAAGATGTGAAAAATGTGTATGTAGATAATTTGGATGAACATTTTTATGTTTGAAGAACAATTCACGTTAAGCAGTAATGTTCCTTCTTGTCCATAGATGACTATCAGTGAACCAGAGATGGTGATTTTGCTCTGCCTCCTGCAATTTACTCACCAAAATGCACAGTGTAAACTCCAAAGCACTTGGGACAGAGAGCGATTTAGAGGGCTTTGTTAGTAATGAACACTGAATTTAGGTTCTGGATTGTACAGTGAGAAAAACAGAAATGGACAGTTAGCTGTGTATGTGCAACTGATATGGCTGATCTCAGGAAAGATTACAGCAGCTCATCCACACCAGGCTGCCTCCACTTGAGTGTTTGAGGCATCTCAGCTATTCTGTCACATTGATTTAATGCTTTCTGACAGATGTGTTGGGGTGGGGGCTCTGGGAACGTGGTCCCTGCCTGACCCTGGGATGCCTGAACTCTGGGCTGAAAGTCTGCAGCAGATTTGTGTCCCAGACGTGACGCTGACCTAGGTAGGTTTTCTCCTGACATGAGATAGCTGTTAGGTTGTTAGGGTTAAAATCCTGGTCTACCCTGGAGTAATGGACTCAAACATCTACCCTGGCTCAGAGGCATATTTCCAGCTCTTGAGTTTTTGCTTAGCACACCTCTGGGTTGTGTGCAAGAAGCAATGCTAGGCAGAAAATGAATAGTGTTTTTTTTTCACAACATTTAGATGAAAGTACAACCATTTATTATGGAGTTGTTTTTTTTTTTTTCTGGAATAAATGGAGTTTTTGCTGAAAAAAACCCCAACTTTATTAAGCCAAATATTCTAAGTATTTGCTTTTCTGAAGAAAAATCTAAAACCTTTAAAGAGATGTTTTAGATAAATATTTGTTCATTCCACTACTACACTTTTGAAAAGAAAAAAAAAAATAGAAAAATCTTGATGATTCCTAATAAGATGATATTGTCTCTACCTTTCAAGAACTTTTCAAAATCAGACAAATATTTTGATATGTGCACATGGTACATATTTGTGAAATAAGTACAAAGAGCAGAGTAATCAGTAAGAAGGTAACAGTTCTTCCCCAGGATGAGTATGGAAAGCAGAGAGCCTAAAACTTGGTCTTCTGCTCCAAAAATTCTCTTAAGTAAACTCAGCCATTACTCAGTTTCACAAACATGACTTTTTGCTCTGAGTTAATCAGGGACATGGCAAGCTCATATAAACAAAATAACCAGCTACAGGCTAGAAACTCTCTTAGATGCAGCAGTGTCAGGACAAAATCTTGTGTCAAATTTTTGCTCTGAGTTTTGAGATAATAAAATAATGTTTTTTTCCCTGTGTCACTGCTGGCTACATACATGAGGTGTTGTGTAAGACTGTGGCCTTATTCAGAGTCATTTGTATAGTGTCTTTAAAATGTAAGTTTAAGTTGAAGCTATCTTTTGGGATAGAAAAAATTAAATCATATTTTTCATTGACATTTCAGTGTAGAAGCATCACTGCAACAAGATAAAAAACCTGTTGCCATTTTTGTATATAAAAATAAATTCAGCATTCTGTTTTCTGAAGTTCAGTGGGCTATTTCTTTTAATAAGGACACTATAGAGATACTATGAATATAGTTTGCTAACTTTCATTATTAGCATAAGCAATCATGAACAAAACAGTTAACATAAAAAAAAAAAAGCAAAGCAAATAAAAAGAGAGAAAAGGATTAAGCAAGAACGACTCCCAGGTTTCTGGAGATATTTTTCTCCTGTAGGATACCTAGCTTATTGGACCATTTCAGTTGTCTGTGTTTTCATCCTGTTTAATTCATTGTACATCAGTATTTTGACCCTGCTTATCAGCAGCTTGAGATGCAAGGCTCTGTTATGTTACAATTTTGGCTTTTTTGTTTGTTTGCTTAAGAAACAAAGATATGTGGTGCATTCAGTTTGTGCAGTAGGTAGAGGCTTAATAGGAATTACAGAAAAAGAGGAAGAAAAATTGAAACTGAGTAACCTGGCACTGGCAGATGTAAGCATTTTCTTTGTTTGTGTGATGTCAGTCTGTTGACTAGAATAAGGCTTCTGTGAAACTAAGGGATGGAAAACATGCATCTTATCAGTATTAACTAAGCTGACAATAAATTGAAAATTTATTATTTGGAAGTCAGCATTTTCAGAAGTGCTAAGAGATTCAGTATGATGAAAGGAGCTCTTTAAAATCTCTCAACCTGCCTGATGATTACAGGTTATGATAATCACATAAACCATACTTTTGGTTGCAGAAGGCAGTGTCTTCATTTTGCATTTGAGTGTGGTGTATTTTAAATACCTTCTTCTTTGGAAACCCCGATTTCTTGTGGTGGGGGATTATAGTACATCTATTATTTTTTACCTCTGTTAGTGGAAGTCACATAGGTTCATGTATGTCAGTATGCTCAGTTAGAAAGGTCTTTCGCCCAAGCTTTCAAGAAAGGTAGAGAAGATGTAGAAAGCAAGTCATCATGAATAATTAAACAGGAGCTTATTTCTGCAGGTTTAATGAAAAAGCAGGAGAGATTGTGTCTTGTTGCATGCATTTATGTTTTTGCAGTCCCAAACACTTTCCACATTTTGATGTAGGGTCGGTTTAGGGCTTTTGTTCTCCGAGCCTCTGGCATTTAGGAAATGTCAAGCAGAAAATGCACTTTGCCTGCAGGGGAAGAAGTCACTGAGGTGCCCTCGTGGTGGAGTATCTCTGCAGGCTTATTCACAACATGGCAGAGATGAACCCTGACAGCTGGGTCTTCCTTGCATGTCAGCAACAGTGAAGGAGCCACAGATGAGCCTCAAAGAATGAGGTAAAATGGGGAAAAGAGGTAGTTACGTGCATATTCCCTTTCAGTCTCCTTTCAGCCTCTTTCTTGACTCCCTTGGTTGACAAGAGGTGGGTAAAAATTAGCAAGGAAAGGGGAAGGAACTGTATCTGAGTCACAGGTTTCCTCATCCTTATTGAAAGTAAAAGGTGGATTCCTATTTTCTCTACAACCCATCTAAATTACTCAGTTATTGCTGTCTGAAAGTGTTATTTGAGAATACCCTTACACTACAAGAACAGAGTAAACAAGGCTATTTATAAATAAGAATCCAAATAAAAAGGAATTGTTCACTTAAAAATGCAGCTTGTCTGTTATATACTATGCCTATTTTTATCACTTTTTTCAGTATTTCATTCCTTTGCCCTAATTTACCACAGTAAATTATTATCTTTTCATAAGTATTCTAGAAGTTGCACTATTTTCCAAGACAAATTAACAAGACAGTCTTGTCGACTTTTCAGGGTTGGTCCTCTATTCTTGTCACTGGACACCTATAAAAGCAGACCTTAGTTTAGCTTAGCTGTCAGTTGTGGGATTTTGGGATTAAAGTCCAAAAGAACCCAAAACTTTATACTTAAAGAATTCAAATAACTGGAAACTTTGAAAGTGTACATTAAACAGTCAAATTTAAAAATTAATGCCTATAGCTAGAGATCAAGACTGATAAAGAGCTGTTGCAATAGAGTAGGAGATGAACTCTGCAAATTGTGTTATCATTTGTTGGGACTACAAGTACTTTGGAAACCAGACCACCCTGATCTAAATATTTAATTGCAGATACCTGCTCTAGAAACTAATTTTACACCTGGGACTACTTATGTGCACATTCAAATGCATTAGTGATTTGATAAATTTGGCCCCATATTTGAGGAACTTGATCATTGTTCATCATTGTTTGTAAGGCTGGCCAGAAAACAAGAATTTTGTTTATTTAAAAAAAAAAGGCTTTGGAATTTCTTTTCAGCTTTGAGCTTTGTGGAAAGTGAGAGAGAAGGAAGGAGGCAGCCTAAATAACCAGCTTTGTAAGCTAAAGTAACAAATGGCTGAGTGACTAGGGCAGCACTCACCTGCGATGTAGAATGACACGTTTAAAACCTTAGTTTAGTTAATCACTACAGCAGAGAATGAGATTGTATTTTTGAATTTTCTTTTCTGATGAAATTATTCTAGTAAGTAAATACAGTTAGCTGTTCATCAGATCAGAGAAAGGCAACCCAACATTTCTAGTGGGTCTGTTCTTCTTCCTTCTATAGTTTCAATCAGAAATGATGCTGTGAGCCTTAGGGAGATGGCCATAAAAATATTTCCATACGTTTCTGGGAAATGAACAATTTGTGATTAATGACGTTTTCCTAAGATTTTTGTTAACAGACTTTTGACCACTTCTAATAGTTTATTTTTTTCTCTGTTTGTTTAAAAAGGGAGAGAGAATGGTGGCACCTCTTTAACCAAGTTGTAATAAAAATGTGTAAAAAGTGTAACTTTGCTGCTGCTTTTCAATATTTATTTGTGCATCTGAAGAATATAAGTTGTCCTACAAGATGCATAAGATGCTTAAGGGTTTGTTCTAGGTTTTCCTTCTTTCCTTCATTAAAGAAAGCTGAACAAAACTATTTTTTGAAGTGCTGTTATTGTTTAGGTAACTGACAATAAAAACTGATGACAGCATGTGAGTTTCTAATTTTCATGATGTCCCATTGTTTTGAGGGGAAGTTGGTTTTGAAGTAGAGATTTTAAGCACAGCAGGTGCTGGGATCTTGTAGCAGCAGAAAGAACTATCACACGTTGGGACAAAAATACTCTTTTTTCTTGCTAGATACAGGGATAATATTCCTATAACCTTTTCCCTGACTGACCTGTACATTATATGGAGCTTCTGAATTCTTGAGATATATACTGCTATTTAATGTATAAGCTGCTGTGATATGAGTGTGTTTTGATTTGTAGTATTTGGATAAATACTCAGGTATGTGATGGAGCAGAAGGAAGAAGCAACATTAAGCTGAAATGTATTTTTGAATCTTTGTCAGTCAGTCTGACAAATTTTTGGAATAAATTCTTATCTGATGAGAAAACTGACTCTTATATCCTTCTAAAATAACTTTTACTTCCATAGTACAGTGACTCATGATGATAACGATACTAACTGAAATAGATTACTGAGAACAATACAGAAGATCTCTTGTGAAGTATTTCAGTATTGCCATCAGGACAAAACTTCTGTGTCTCTGTGTAAACTGGCATCCTTCCATTGACTTCTAAGCATAGTGAGGTGGGTGGTTTTGGGTTGTGCACTTCTTGGACAGACACGCAGGTACTCAGCAGCAGCTGGACTTCCCAAGAGACCAACTTCAATAGTATTTTGCAGATTCATGTCAATGAGGGTGGTCTTGATAGGCACAGGCTCTGGTTGCTTCTTCCTGCCCTTCCTATTTTGTAACTGGTTTGGTGGTTTGAGCAAAGTGCAGAGAGATAAATTTCTGGTAACAATATTGTGCTGACAATACTTTAATAAACTAATAAGCTGTTCTTGCTTACCCTGTTCTGGTCCTCTGGCAGCTGGGATTCACATATTTGCAAAATGAATGGATGCAAATTTATGATGTATGTATGTTTTCTGCCTGTTTAAAAGGCAACTCTGAATGGCACCTTACATCTTAAGAGCTGTGTTGCCGAAGCTTTACTTTTATTGTGAAAACATAAATGTTTATTTTATTCAACTTGAAGGTAAATATGATAGAATGGGGTTCAATCTTTGAAAGCAAAAGCAAGGGGAAAACTTTCATTTTAATGCTGTTTTGTATATGCTGATATTTTGTGGAATATGATCTTTCTGAAAAGCAAAATAATTTTTTTTCAGAAGTATTCATGTTTGCCCCAGGGATGTCATGTCTGACAGAGATGATTTAACATCATCCATCCAAATAGAGAGTGAACAGTGTTATATGGGAACTAAATGATTTCAGCCTACCCTGAAGTTCGGTGGTCAAATTATATTGGGGGTACCCAGGCACTCCTGAGAGCCCTCTAGCTCATCACTACCATAAACAGGCTGGAGCACCCGACCTCTGAGGAATGACTTAATTTTAATAAAGTCTTTACAACTGAGCAGATTGTAAAATAATTCTAATTTCTTGTAGATGTCAAAAAAATTTGAAAATCCATCTTGAGCTGCTAAGGAACCTCCAGGCTCCAACTAGATGTACAGAATCTATGGGCAGCTCTATTTTGAAGGAGCACAAAAGAGGCAGAAAAAGGGATGAAAAGTTCTGAGTAGTTCAGATACCAAGCTGGTTAACTGAACAGACTTTCAGCTGGTTTATGTCCCCTTCATGCCAGAATTTGGCTAAACAAGATTGGACAGGGAGAAAGACAAGTGACAGCACAAGACTGGAGTGGAAGAAAGGAGAACAAGATAGATGGTAACAGAGGTTTCATCAAGGCACAGCATTTTTTTCCTGTCCCTCTTTGATGTGCTTCGACAATGATGTTTTTAATGCCTGAGAATGCAGAGTGTTGAACTAACATCTTAGCCTAGCTGCACTTTAACGTCAAGTCCCCTATTTCAAATTAAGTGCACCATATAATTTTTAGCTCTGTCTGCATACCTGCATTGAAATAGTCACATTTGAGATGTGTTTTCTTTCTTTTTCTTTTTCATTTTAACATTGACAGGTTGAACCCTTGATCCAGAAAGGCCATGAAAATCTAGTGCATCATATCCTACTCTACCAGTGCAGCAGCAATTTGAATGACAGTGTGCTGGACTACGGGCATGAGTGTTACCACCCCAACATGCCAGACTCTTTTCTGACATGTGAGACAGTCATTTTTGCTTGGGCCATTGGAGGAGAGGTAGGATGAATGGCTGTCTAGTATGGTTCATCAACAGGGCTTTAGGAGGGTGTCTATCATAATAAAGCTTCTTCCTAGTATATTAGTTTAAAGGTACACAATCACAAACCCTAAATACTTCACCAGTAACTCCTCAACTACTTATTAGCCTCTTAAGTATGAAATGCAATGAACATCCTGAGTGACAAGCTAAAAGCAATTAAAATATTATAGAGAGAGTTGATGCCTTGGGGGAAGAAAAATGGCTTGGGAGCATGGAAGGTCTGTCGCTGTATCAGCTTGGCCCATCTGATACAGAAACACACTACCTCCAGCAATGACCAACATTTGCTACCTGTGGAGAATGACAGAAAGAAAAGCAAGTCTCTGTAGGTGCCTGCATACAACACATGGAGGCAAGACTTTCCGAATGAAGTTAGACATCAATTTAATTCATTTTATGCCTCTCCGGGATCAGGTTACAGTGTTGCCCCATTCAGGCATATCATTCTGAGGTTTCCTACCCAGCCCAAAGAGACATCATTTCAGTGTAGAAGTGTTCCTGTGTCAGTGCAGAGCCAGCACAAGGACCACTTTGCTCATGGCAATGGGGCATATCTACAGAAAACACAGTCTCTGGTGCCATGTTGATCCCAGGCTATTTTCAGTTTATCTCATATGTTGATTTAGGCTGCTGTTAGTGCTTTCAGATGACATAAAGCAGATTATGGCCAAAAGAACCGCATCCCTTTCTTAATCCCTTGATTCACTGTGTGCCCACACAAACGATGGTGTGGGCAGAGGGAGAAACTAGGGTCATCATAGTTTCTGGAGCCTTCCTTTGCCAGCCTGCAGTCCAAAACTGTCTTTGAGTGCTGCAGTGTGAGGAAGCCAGAGCTGCTACATGGACCCATCAAAAGAAATTTAATCCACTATAAGCATTATCCCTGATGTATGCTTTGTGCATTTTCGCCATCAGCTATGCTCTGACCTAGTATTTGTACTTTCAACTGTCTTAATCTAAGTGAAAGAAAAAACTCATATAAATAACTTATTATTTTACAAGGACTATGGAGGCTTTTGCAAGGATGATCCTGTTGTTAAAAGATCTATAGAGAGGAATCTGGCAGATATGGGTTACATTCAGGTTTACTGGGGTACTCACTTCACCCACTTCAGTTTACCCTTATGTAGAATGGAGGTGATAAAATCTATTACTATATAGTACAATTAATTAATTAATGTCCATCAAGAACAGAAAGTCTGGATCTCAATTTGTACATTTAAGAAAGTTAGAATCTCAAATTGCATATTGAGATATTAGCTATATACTATAAAATGATGCAGATTCATTCCTATAGAAGTGAATTTGGCAAATTAGTTCACTTAGAAGATACTGGCTTTTCAGTTTGAATCAGTTTGAAGTAAGTCTCCCAGTTATCCCCACTTACCAAGCTCAGTTTATCATCATGACTGGTTTGAGAACTTGCACAGCCTACTTTGGGATGAAGTTAAACTAAATGTGCAGGGGTGAACCCTGAACCTCACAGCAACAAATGGAGTTCAGGGCATGGGGTCTGACCAGAACTTGTCCAAAGGAGTGTTATCTGGGGACAGTGGGTCTGACACAAGCTGTTGCACTGTACAGAGCGATTTTTGTATTGTACTACATGGCTTGCTAATGTAAATGTAGGCATTAAAACAATTCTTAATGTTGAAATCATTTTGCTTAGAATACAGTGATTTGTGCAGGAAAAACAATCTAATTGTGTACAACCTCAGTATTCCCTGGAAATTACTGGTTTTAGAAACTAGGAACATTTAAAATGTAGATTCACTTTTTCATAAGGGTTTTATTGTCAGACTAACTGCTTGATGATACAATGTTTATACATCTAAAATGGAATTTTCCTTTTCCGCTCAAGCAATAAATATAGGATAAATAACTGTAAGATCACAGGGTGATGCAGGTTGGAAGGGACATCAGGAAGTCTCTGGTCCAGCCTTCTACTCAAAGCAGGGTCAGTCGTGAGGTTAGACCAGTTTGCTCAGGGGTTTACCCTCTACCAAGCATAGAATCTAGTATTTTATATTGACATAGTTATTTAGTGCACTGTGTATATAATAAATATATTACACAACAATGCCATATTCAGAAAGTTTTAAGAGAAGTTACCTTTCTAAGTTTTATCATTAATACGATTGTATCATTGCAAAAACAAAGAAGTAGATGTATTTATAAAAATAAACTAACTCTTAACCATGGCAAAAATACCTTAACTCTATATGCATGTGTTGATTTCCAGGGCTTCACCTACCCTCCTCACATTGGCTTATCCATTGGCACAGCAGCTGACCCTCAGTTCGTTCTTATGGAGGTGCATTATGACAATCCATCATACACAGAAGGTTTGTACCCTCACACTCGTTAAACATGCCAGATTGGAAAATGTACTAGACACAAGTGTTTCTCATTGCATTGTATGGCAAACAGGGCAAATGCAAAGCTGAGGCTTATTTTTCCTTGTTCAATAGTTCCTGGTCCCCAGTGTTTTTCTTACTGCACTCAAAGGCTTAACCTGAAGTCAGTGGGAGAGTCAGATATACAAAGAACTGTGGACCAGGTGAATACTTCTCCTTTTATCAAAACATTCTTCATGTTGTCTTTCTCTCTCCTTTCTTTTTGGTTGGGAAATCCAAGCACATTGAGAGACAGCAGCACAACACCCAGACTGTGACAGAGCAACACAGGGCCTTTTTTTTTTTTTAAGATATCTAACTGAATTACGGGCAGTTTCTGAAGGTGAAGTATAGATTCAGATTGCTAGGCCATTCGGTGGATAAAAGCAGTTTATCTTAAAATACAAACTTTTCATTTATAATGGTGTTATATAATCTGTTTTCTAATATTCATTTATATTTAGAAGAAGCTGAATGAAGAAACCAGGGAACCCCAGAAAATCTGGAGAACTTTGAAGCTGACTTTTGGAAAGACACCTTTTTGTTCTCAAACAAAAGTTTATTGAGCTACTGTACCTGAGGATATACTGGTGATTCCTGTATAGGCACTGAGTAAAATCCAGTGCAGTACAGTGTATTGGCCTGTCTTTACACCTCCATGTGTTTAAAATTTGCTTTGTTTGGACAGTCCCAGGTGAGCACAGGGACTTACCAAAGACCTGGGAAAATTCAGACAGCATAGGTAGAGCAGAGATTCTCTAATCCAGGTCATGTTTCTGTCCTCCCTGATGAAATATATGGTATAAGATTGTGCCAGGAGTGGGAGGGAGTAGGCCTGGGTGCTCTCACTTCTTTGGGTGAGGGCTCACGAGCCCGTCTGACACAGCACCCAACCTGCCACCGGGTCACCCTCATTTTCCCATTTCATGATCTGCATTTTCCCAGTTTGAGTCTTGTGGTTAAAGGCTGCATTGTTAGCCTTACATTGTGATCTGGGGTAACATTTTCCTAAGTGACGCAGATTAGTAATCAGCGTTGGCTCCCAGTTAGACTGAAAAATATTTGAACTGCTCCTAACTTGGCTGGTTTTGAATGTTTCTGTTTATGAAACCCACAACATTCATTAGTTTTTGGAAAAGTGGCCTCTTTTGAGATTGTTTATCAAAAACTCCTACATATTGTAAAAATTTCTGGCATTTAGGTGTTAGCAACAAGCTTGAAGGGGAAATACCGTAAAAGAAAAATTCAAGTTGATAAGATTGTACAAATAGGTTCAGAAAGGGAATCAGTATAAATTCCCAGTACATTAAAATTGGGATGTTGTGAGATAGTACATATCACCTGAAATGTCATTATTTGTATATTGCAGAATGTCTCATAGTTGATTACCACACTTAATTGTCAATGCATATTTCATAGCCTTTGTTCCTTAATAATTATATACTACTCTGTCTTAGGTATTTTAGTGACTGGGAAACTTAGTCCCTGCTCTGACCCTCTCTCATTTGCTTGTCTTAAAATAGCCTGCTGATTTCATGTTGGTGTAAAATCTGCTTTCAAGCACTGCTATTTCTGTTACGATTTTCAAAAGACCAATATAGGTCACTAGGAAGCCTCTTACCTTCTTTGAGATACTTGGTAGGGTTTTTTGCATTTTTAATTTTCAAAGATGAAGTTTGAAAAGGGACAAGAAAGAAGGTAAAAATGAGCTAACAGAATGTAGGGCTTGTGCAACAGAAATTAATCATTCCTGTTTCCTTGTATCTTAATAAAAATGGCTAATATCAGAGAAATAATTATAAGCATTTAGATGATAGATGCACCATAAATTCTGAGTAGATACACAAATAAACACATATAGATAAACATTTAAACTAATGAAATATATTCATATCAGTTTGATTCTTAAAAACCTTAATTTTTTACATCAGTTCCTTAAACTACTTTTTGAAATCAAGAGAAGTACTTAATGAGTGCATTATTAAAATCCTATGTAGTTCTCTTGTCTACTTTACTCAAGGTGCTGGTATTATCTTCAAGTTTGGGATTTAGAAAACCAATTTTCATATGTTTAGTTGATGCTCTCTTAATTTGAGACATTGCAAAAGGGATGTACTTGGTCATCTGGCATATGCTGTCATGTGACAAGCAATCCAAACTAAATAAAAAAATATAATTAATGCTAGGGCTCAAGGTGAAGGAATAGATGAATTCACAAGTGGAATACAACACATGGCTTGAAAATTTAAAGAGAAATACCCCACAGCAACTCTAAGCTCTGCTTTAAATATTTCATTTAAAAATCATATGAGGCACCTTCTGAAGTCTTATTGTTTCCCTGTATTGTTTACTCTGCCTGTGATCTACCTTCTTTTCTGTGAGTTCCATGCTGGATAACTTTGTGGAAGGGACACAGAAGCTACGGGCAGCACATATTTTTCATTCACATGCCATGTTTAACAGCCCTCCTGTGGGCTACCCCTATTGCTTCCTGCATAGGGTTTGACTCATTTCCAGGTTATTGAGGTCGATTCCTCGATTTTCATGTAGAAAAACTTAGCACAAGCCTTGAAAAATGTGAAACAATTAGATTTTTTTTTTAAATACTGATTTACAACCACAGCTGACTCTCTTCTTTTTTTACAGGTTTGATAGATAACTCTGGTCTAAGGCTAATTTATACTCCGGTTTTAAGGAAATACGATGCCGGGGTTATTGAAGCTGGTCTTTGGGTCAGCCTCTTCCACAATATCCCACCGGGCATGCCTGAATTTGTGTCAGAGGGTCACTGCACACTGGAATGTCTGGAAGAAGTATGTGTCCTGCCTGAAACCTTTGGTTTTCATTCTTAGAAATAGTTTTGGACAACCTCTTTAACTTCTTGGGAAGACTGATGGTTACCAGCTAAAGACACGTGAGCAAAGACATCTGCTACATGCTGTGCTCCAGAATGTTGAGTGTTTTTGATCTGGGTATTTGGGATGTTCAGTATTCAGGCTCCTTTACTGATATGAGTAATACTGGATGACACAATGCATGTGATGATCTAAATGTGTGTTCCTTATATAAGCATACATTGCTTTCCATGGCAAAGCTATTAGTAGCCTGGAATAGCTAGCCCAGAAAAAATGTTGAGAGACTAATTAAGATCTGTATATGTGAAAAAGGTTTCTAATATTAAAGTGAAAGCCTGAAAGGTATTCTTAGACCAATCACTGAAACTAAAAACCTGAATAGGTTTTGTTGTGTGGCCCAAAGTACAAAATTACACATTCATTAAGCACTTAGTTTCATTAAGATAATTTAAATATCTCTACAGAAAATGGAAGCATTGTTCAAAATCAGTGCTTAAGGTATCATGGGAGATTATCATGTATTTTCTCATTTATAGAGAAAGGCTTAATCAATGTCTGCTTTTTTTTTGATGTAGTTTGGAGTGAAGGGCAAATTAGATATTGAATTTAGGTTTGCTCTTGGTGGTGTTAAATGTTGCATATTGTTATAGCATATTTCAGCCTAAAGACACTGGATTAATCTGTAATCATGAGGTTCCTGACCTTAAGTCTGTACTTGAAAGGTATTGTAGTAACAGATTATTTCTAGTCTGGGCTCTGAACAAGAATCAAAGTTTAGCATACCAAAAGTTCAGATCCATAGATCTCGGGTGGAATGGAAGTGATGTCAGTTTTGTGTCAAATATGCAGAAGTTTATTTTAAAACGTTTTTGATGTGGAAAAATTTCAGATGTAGCCTACAATATTTCACTATCAGTTAACTTTAAGAGGGGAAGTAGAACATATTATAATTACAGCCTTCTAATTTAAAGTGCTTCTCTTGGCACAATATTGATGATAACATCATTTATAACTGCACAGAAATTCATTTTCACAATAAACATCCCCATTCAGCAGTATCGGGCAGATTTTAGTATAATAACCATGAAAGTCTTAATCTACTGAGAATTATTGGCATTCCAGTTGATTTTCGTAAAAGCTGTGGGCACTAGGAGTCAAAACATGCCTTTAAAAATAAAACACAGAAAAAAATGGCCTTTTTTGTATGTAAACCTTAATTTCACTTACAGATTTCTTTTTGCTGCTGTAAACTGGGGGAATGCAAAGTGCACTTATTAAAATATTTTCACTCTGTTTGTACGTTGCGTTCCACTACATTGCATTTGGGCACACTAATGATGTTGCTTTCCTCTGGCCAGGCTCTAGGTGCTGAGAGACCTTCTGGGATTCATGTATTTGCAGTACTTCTTCATGCTCATCTTGCTGGCAGAGCTATAAGGATGCGCCACTTCCATAATGGCGAAGAGCAGAAGCTGCTTGCTTATGACGATGAGTTTGACTTCAACTTCCAAGAGTTTCAGTATCTGAAAGAAGAAAGAACCATCTTGCCGGTATGACACTCTTAATTCTTTCCCTGGAAGTGTTAGAGAGACTGTGTGCCTAACATTTACTCACATTTAGGATTAATTTTACTACAGAATTTCTTGAATGTTTTGTTCATTTTTCCACTTATTGCAGAGTGGCTAATGCACTACAGTTGCAGTGTCTCAGGAGTGTCCCCCAAGTTTACCACAAAACTGGCTAGGCCCATCAGTTCAAGCTATTTTTTTGGGTGTGTTTGGTGTCCACAATTACTTGATTTGAACTTTACTGTTATAAATGTTTGAACAAAGCAGATTATAAAAGCACACATGTGCCTGGTTGTGACATCTTTGTGCATCCAGCCAGCTGAAGAATAGAAATACCACTGCATGGCTTTACAGAGCCAGTGGAACCCAGTAGCACATCCTGAGCATTCGCACACAGCAAGTATCCAGCCTTGCAAACATCTACAAATCAGCCAAGCCTTCTGTTTGTTTCACATTTTTATTTTTTGTTGGGAGTAAAACTCTGTGCTCATGTTCCGCAGGAGGTTTCAATGAGCAAACAAAACCCTTCAGAAGAAGAAATCATACAATTCTATTTGCTATTCTTGTGAGAATAATATATCTTTTAGAAAAATCCCAACTGCAATTATACTATAAAGCAGTATCTATCCATAGGCATTGCATGCAAGGAGTCTGTATTTTTTTGTATAAGTCACTCATTTAAAAATTATTCATGCAACCTTTGTTAGTTCCAGCTGGCATCTATTTTTGAAGCTTTGGCCTGAGGACAGAAATTTTAATGCTGCAAAGGTTGGGTGTTCCTGATCTGGCCAGCAGAGCAGCTGGAGATGTGCTTGTCCTGGTGCATGTGAACAAGCCTGCTATTTCATGGAATTGGTCAGATGCAAAATATCACACAACTGGATTTTGTTTATGTTTGGAGCCAGTAAGGGAAAGAGAGCTGAAAAGACAATTGCAATGACTGAACTTCAAGTATGATCAAGATAATTATCCTCTATGGGCAAGAAGCTAAAATACTAACTTTCTAATTTAATTTCTACAGCAGAACCTGGGTGTTCAGGTACAGCATTTACTCTTTGAAGTCCAAATACTTGTACTCCACAGGGACTTCAAAGTCAAGCTGGTGTTGCCTCCTCCAGGAAAGAAGTGTTGAAGGATTTAGGAAGAGGGCTAGCAGAAGATGACAGGTTTGAAGAGAAAGCTTGTAATATTTTTTAGGAAAATCCTTGCAGATTATAGAGAAAGGCCTCTTAAAATTCAAGAACAGAAGGGTGTAGACAGCAGACAGACCAAAAGAGGTATTTGATAGTATCAGCAACTTAAAAAGCAGCTCAAGTAAAGGCTGGAATTCTTTCTCTGAAGTGTGCCTTTTTCATGCCTTTTATTGTTTCCATCTTATGCAAAACTACCAGAATAGCATAACACAAATCATTTTGGTATAATTCAGACCACAGTCTAATCAATTAACTAATAATATTAAAAATTTTCATGGAAGTTCTTTTTATTCTCTCCTTCTGGCGGCTCTTCCAAGGGTGTATCCTTCTTTCAGCTTGTGGAGTCCAGATTATTTGTTTTCTTCACTAGTGCTCTCTTCTGAATTTGGAAAAAGATCTAACCTCACAGAAAGAACACTTTTAGTGAATGTCATCCAGTCTGTAAGCCACGAGAGCCAGAGACCTCACTGGTGGGAACCAGTATATTCCTGCTGGGAGCAGTAAAGCTGTGTCAGTTCATGCTGCTTGAGAAAGCTCCGTCTCCATTCGGCTGACACCAGGCTGACACACCTTCTTCCAGCAGCCTGGAATATAGTTAGCACTATCCTGGATCTGGCAATAAAACAGCCTGCAGCAAAGGAGGAATTCTCAACCAATTACCACCAATGGGTGGTAAGGGAACATGATGATTAGGTACTGGGAATAAAGTTACTACCAAACTGTAGATCAGTTTGTCAAGACAGCAAGAAGCTAATTGTGTGTACCTGAGAAGGTAAGTATTCAGGCTTTCCCATACGTATCTGTCAATGTAGTTAAGTCTTTGCCTGCCGCTCCTCTACTCCAAGGCTTGGCAGATAAATAGTTGTTATTGTGGTGTGTAAAACCTTCTTTTCCTCATTTGGCAAGTATTTTTATTGACGTTGGATAGGTTAGCCTGAGGAAAGCTATCCAAAGTAGCACTGGACGAGTTTTGGAGCAAAAAATCATGTATATATCATCTACATATATAATTTTTCTGAAAATAAAATTATAACTGGGTACCTCCACTGCTATTAAAAAAAAAAACAACAAAACAAAACAAACAACAAAAAACCCCCAAACCAAACAAAAAAACTAACAAAAAGACCACAAAACCCCCTCCAAAACCACAAAACAGATCAGACTCTTAATAAAACTCTTTTTAAATCTGTGGGCGATCCCTGAGGATCTGGGATAATATGAATGCTAAGTGCTAAGGCTTTAGCATACACCAAATACCTAATCCTTTGCTCTTTCAAAAAGTTGTATCCACTGCTCTGATCTTTATTTCTTAAGTATTTGTTGGCATCTGTGGTTACCTGAAGCTGGTGCTGATAAAATTCAGAGCGGTGAACTTCCTAAATCTTGTGTTTCAGGGGGATAATTTAATCACAGAGTGTCACTACAGTACTGTGGACCGAAATCGTATGACATGGGTAAGAAAAGATTTAATGGAACAAAATAAGTACACAGATAATATTGGGGACTAAAATATTTTTCATAAAATGCTATTAAAGAGTGTGAAGTTACCTGCTAATGCCTGTGTGCACGTAATTATGTATTGTCTTTCCTTTCATAGATTCTTAGGTTTTAAAGTCTGATCTTTTGCACAAGGCATTCAAATGACTAGTTTATAAAAATCGGCAAACCAGCTCATAACAGATCTTTAAAATCAGACTTTGCTGGTATGAGTACTTTCTTCAACAACATGTACTAACATGCAAATTTGGCATATTCTAATGAATTATTTTTATGAACTTGTTAAGCAATTTCCCCCGAAGTTGTAATTGCCAGTTCTTATGTATCAATTTTTACTTATGCCAAGACCAAGATGGGACCACTTGCTTCTGTGCCTAATGTAGAATCCAGGCAGAAGGCAGGTGCTTTGGGCTGTGAGGAGGAAGCTGGGTGCAGTGAACATTACCTTACTTGTGTGGTGGGTTTTCCAGCAATGGGTACACTTTGGGCAGCTACTGCCCCTGGGGCTGTGCAAGAGGAGCCCCAACACAGCTTTTTTGGTCAGCAGAGGCCAGAAACCAGCCATTGGGACATGGCTGCTTGGTTTTGGAGGAGAAGCAAATCTGGTTGTTGGGACATGAGCTGGACTGTGCCAGCTGCCTGCAAAACCAGAGGGTGGTGCCAGACCCACTATGCTTATGGGAGGGGTGTAGGTGCCGGCACCCCGCCTTCACCAGGGGCTGATCATGCTTCCTCGGGAGGGGCTGGATCCAGACCTCTGGGAGGTGAGATCTGAGGGGTTTCTGTTCAGTAAGGAGGACCTGGTTCTGGCATCCAGAGAGCACAGGGATACCTCTCCCTGAATCATGGCTTGCATGTAGACATATGCAGTAGCTATATAAAGAAAAGCAAGAATGAGAACAAAGGCTTTTGAGTTTTTGTCCTGTTTTCCTGTGTGGTGACCACACTAGCTCTTGGCCCTTGGTTTGTGTGTTTTGTCTTCTCCATTCCTATTCCTGTGGTTCTGTAACATTTTGTGGAACTGTTCCCACATGGGCTTTGGGAATGTGCAGCTCATAATCTTGCCCATATTTACTGAGATATTGATTTTAAATTAGCTGTTTGCCTCATGGCTCTCAGTGGAAGACTGCTTCAGAGCCTGTTTCTTCTTCTAGCCAAAAATCTTACTCTAAATAATTATTTTATATTTAGTGCTCATTTGTTCTTAGTCAACATTATCTATTAACTTAAATAACTCTTTTCTTTCTTACCCTTTATCTGCATGTACTTAAAAGGAGAGTCCATGTAGATACACCTTCTATCCTGGCCTCCATTTTGCTAGGCAAAGCTTATTTAATTTCTTAATAAACTGACTAATTATCCTACCAGGTTTTTTTTCTACATCTGTTTCACTTTGAAGTCCTCTTTCTGAAACATGGTAGATGTAAGTAACTTGGAGATAGCCAAAAATAAATCTGAAACTTCTCAGATAGTCCTCTTCAGCATAGAAGGAGTCTTATTTTATTGCTAGTTGTTCTTTCTGAGATCTTTTAAGCTCTGCTTGAGATGGCAGTGTATTTTGTAATTAATTATGTAATAACTTCTTCTTTGATAACCTAATGTGGAAAGTAAACCTGTTGAATTGGGCCTTCTGATACACATTCATTAGCATATAAATGCTCTTCAGTGTTTTGTCCGTGGAATTCCAATACTATATTGATTAAAAGAAAAATCCCATTTTCAGGGTGGTCTGAGCACTAGGAATGAGATGTGCCTGTCGTATCTACTCTATTACCCAAGAATCAACCTCACCCGATGCGCGAGTATTCCAGATATAATGGAACAACTCCAGTTCATTGGTGTTAAAGAAATCTATAGACCAGTCAGGCAAGTAAAATGTTCATGAATATTTGAAGCACTTCTATTTCTGTCTGTGCGATCACAGGGTAATTTTATACAACCTTCATTTCTTTCTGGTAGTGCAACATGTTGCAGGGTCACAGATGCCACTTCTTTTTGGTTAATACACTGTGCTGCTATTTATTTCTCCTGGCAAATTATTTTGCATCTTTTTTAAGCCAAGAAGCAGTTTCTTCTGTTAAAGAAATACTATTTCTCACAGCAATATTTTTCACTACAGCCATCTCTAAAAAGAATATGTGTCAAAGTCGTATCAATGTTTCAAATCTGTCAATTTATCAAAACATTTCAGCATTTCACATATATATAGATAATTTTGAAAAAAAATAAGACTTTGGGAGCATGACCATTGAATCACCCTAGGCAGATTTGTTGTCAGTAGTTCTACCGAGGTTAATCAGTGCAAACAAGAGGAGGATCAATCTTAGAACTGTTGCTCCCATCTAGAGCTCAGTGCGGTCTCGGTGATACTGACAAGACTGAGCAAAAAGAGGAGAAGTTGTAAGTTAGAAAGGAAATGGAAACAGTGAGAGAATATTAAATTGTTCATAGTGAAATCTAAAATGGTTGATTAGCACTATGATGGAGAGAGAATGGAGGCTTTAGAAGAATAACAAGTCAGAGGATAATACGCAAGGTAAGCAGAGAGAAGAACATGGAACCAGCAGCAGGAACCTTTCCAAGAGGAAGAAAAACTGTTTTAAAGTGAACTTTTGACTTCAAGGGCTTGCAATTCTGTGCAAAGACACCGTCTCCTGAGTCTTGAACTCCTACTGGTCAGGGAAGAAGGACACTGCACATTTTTGAGAAGCAAACAGGGCTGTGTCAGAAAGAACCCCCCCCAGCTCATTATCAGTTTTTCTTCCTAACAAAAATGACACAAAAGAATCTGAATACTGGCGCACTGCTTGGCTCAAAAGGGGTAATATCATTTTGTTGTAAGATCTGTCTACTTAAGTACTCCACAAATATTCAGTATCCTGTCTATGAAGATGAGGGAGCTGTTGCCATTTAGGCATGCCATTGCCATGAAGGTCCATTTAGTTCAGCTGGCATCTTGCTGCTGGAGCAAATTGCAGGATGGTGAATTCACAGAGGATGCAGTGCAGTGACAAAGGTTAAACAAGGTGTTATAGTTTCTCCGGTAAATCAGCAGAACTTGCTGGCCTTCATCATGACAGTCTGTGGCAAGAACAAATGCTTCCTAGTGTGTTGTTGTTCTGGATTTTCTACCCTTTGATGTCAGTGGAATGACCTGCATGATGATATAGCTCACTATGAGCAAGAGTGATTTCCAGAATCTACCAAAAAATTTTAATTTTGGTAGGAGATGCGAGGAAGCCTACTATAGACAGGATAAATATGTATGAATATATCAAAATCAATAAATAGTGTATTTCAGTTTTTAAATGTTCCTTACAGTGCTCAGAATTAAAGCATTTCAATAGCAGATGAGTAGTGGAAGTGACTGTTAACAGAGTAAGAATAAGCTAAAAAGTAAAGTTCCCAAATGAATGAAATGCAGGAAAATAATCAAACAATAAAAAGTAGAAGGCATTATTAGTGGTGAAAGGTGAATTACATTTACAAAGTTAGTTGCACTAAACTAAAGTAATAGTAAGATCTTTAAAAAATGGGTAGACTAATAGTGTGTCATCACATTGAATTTTAAAAGTTGTCTTTCCTTATGCAGTCTATCTTAATAAAAACATATAAAACTATTATTGAAAAGTAATCTAATGTACAGGCTTACTGGTGTTAGCTCTGAAATTTTTGTCCAAGACTAAAGAGTTTGAAGAAAGTCACAATGCAATCAATGCCTACTTCATTTTTCACACTATTTACAATGCTTTTTTAGTACAAGGAGAACACAGTTTCTAAATTAGTCCTAGCTAAAATAGTCTTTCTGAGCTTAGAAAGAAAATACTCTAACAAATATATGCTCTCTTGAGTGTTCATTCATGATAACTGTATTTAAGGAAAAAATGCACATTTGGCCTGGGGAAATAAAGCTGTTTTGAATAGAGTAAGTATGCAGACTGTCTGCCGCAAATGGAATAGTAATTAGAAGAAGGGATTATTAATGCCTCTAGTATTTATGACCTAATCCACAATTCTTGTTTCATTAAGCTCTGTCAGCCCTAAGGATATGTGACCTGATACTCATCTCTTTTGTGTCCGTTTTACACTGGAATTGCTTCACTGACTCCTCTAAAGTCTCTCTTGACTTACACGTGAAGGCAAACTGGAAGCAAGATCAAGGCACTGTGGCTTAATTTAAAACTCTTTTTTTTCCTCAGTCTGGTGGCACAGACAGTAGTATAAATCATGAGGAGCTGAGATGAAAGTGATTGGGTCACAATAGTGTGAAATAGGTATCCTTCATGCCTAGGTATTGAGTAGAGCAGAACTTTGGTACAGGCAGCAAGTGAGAGACAGCCTACTGCAAAATAACATTAAAAAGATAATTCATGCCCCAACCAAAGTATTCATTAGGTTACTTAGATAAAGTTTTAGCCACTTTATTTCTTCCACTAGCTGTATTGGGCTTTCTGTTTTTAAAAACTTGACCCGTCCATGATGTTGTTTCCATTCATCCTAGTAGATTCAGACAAGGAGAAAGCAAGAACAATGGAAAAGGTTTTCTTTAGCTACTTTTAAAAAAAAATTCTTCGCTATTATTTTTGAACTTCCTTTACTAAATGAAAGGTAAGAAATCTTATTCCTTTCCTTTACACATCTTTGGCTAGCGGGAATGGGATTGGCCCCACTTGTTCACGGGGAGGATTCCCAAATGTGGGCAAATAGGCAGATCTCTCACAGAAGCACAACAGATCTCTATCCCACCCCTGGCCAAAAGTCCCCTTGCAGCCAGCATGTAGGGACATGCCAAAATGCAGTGCCTACCACACCAGTTATACTCATTTGATCTTTTGGCATTGCTGCCAACCACTGCATGTTAGAGCAACGCCTATTCTAGGCTGAGTTTTGACCTATTATCGTAGTTATGACCAGAGCTTGGCAGAGCCATTTGGAAGCAGCTTTCTAGTGGCAAACATTTCTTTACAACACTGTCTGCCCAGACTAGTAAAAGGTGTGGCTTTTTTTGTTGTTTTGGTTATTTTTGAGAAGTTACAACAGAAAATCTGTTTTGTATTGCTTGTGTATTCAGTTTGTAGAGCAGAGAACAGCAATGTAATATTTTTCTTAAGTCCTTCATTTCTAAAAGCATCTGGCAGCAAGTCCTACACTTCTTGACAAACTTTTGTAGGTCTGTTAAAATCAATGAAACTGCATCAGTTTTCAGTGTCAGAGAACTTAGTTGAAAGTGGTGTGAGTTATGTGTAATATACATGTTAATAGTACATTTGTTTTTCTGAGCTAATTCTCCAAAAGCTTTTCCTTTTCAGCTCCAACTTGATGGTATCTAGGTGTTCCTGCTCCGGCAGGGGGATTGGACTAGATGATCTTTCGAGGTCCCTTCCAATCCCTAACATTCTGTGATTTTGTGATTCTGTGATTCTGTGTTTATCTATTTTTTAAAATCTATTTATTTTCTTTAGGACTTGGCCTTTTATTATCAAGAGTCCTAAGCAATACAAAAACCTGTCTTTTATGGATGCAATGAACAAATTCAAATGGTCCAGATCTGAAGGTGTCTCCTACAATGAACTTGTGCTTAAACTACCAGTGAACGTGAGATGTTCAAAAACAGATAATGCAGAATGGTCGGTAAGTCTAAATGTTGAAAAGGAGGCAACAGTGCCATGAAACAAATGTCACTTACTGTTCTTCATTGCATATGAATAAGTACCTGGTTATATGTCTTCAGTCTCTTTACATAGCTATAGTGCATTTACATACAACAACAAATGATGGGAATGTTTTATCAATGCTTTCACCTAACTCGAGTTCTAGAAGTATTTAAAATGAATAGAAAAGTTGGAGCTTTGATCAGCACTTGGGATCAGTAATAGGAGCACAGAGTCTCCCAGTCTATCTGGAACTGATCAGAGAGTAACCATATGTGTCCAGATTAGAAAGTTAGAAAGCTGTTAGAAAGCTGTTTTCCCCTGGATGCTTCCATTGTCAGGGACTTGTGTTAGGGTCTTGAGGTGGATAATTCAAAATCCCTAAATCAGGTTACTTTGAGTCACTCTATAGGGGGAAGCTTATTGACTGCATAAGGAAGCCTCAAGAATCTAACTTCTTAACTCAGGCATATAAAGTTATATGAGTACTCATCCTTCAAATATCTCTTGCTTTTTTGTTGGTCTTGTGTCTTAGGGATGTCCATAGTATTGGACCAAAACGAGTACGTTTGGATTGTCTGTTTCCTTTGCGCACCTTTGGAAGAGTTTTATCTCTTGTAGTTTTCCTTTCCCAATGCTCTTGATGAAAAAAACTGTAAGATAAAAAATAATTCTGCAGGAAGCTTTTATTTATTCTAAATGTCTACCAGTATTTTGCAGGACTGCTGGGAAGAGCTATCATCTTTAGTGTTGATGTGTGTTCGAAAAGAACTACTAGTCCATGTAGTATTATTCCAGGAGATGCTGAAAAATATGTATTGCTCCTTGAACTCCTTTACAGAGTCTAAATTCAGGACTCCTCCTTACTTTTATGAGCTCTTCTGCTTAGAAGCTCGTCTGTCTCATTGTACTGGCTTATTTCCTACCATGATTTTAGGCCAGCCTAAAGACCTGATATGAGATATTACCGATGAAATATTTTCTAGAAAAGGACCTTTGCCCCATTCTCCTCACCCCAGAAAAAAACCCATGCCACCTTGTAGTGCGTCACAGAGTGCTTTCAGGTGGTGGAGAAATTGCCCTTCCTGCAGCACCGTTCTCAGGTCTTTCCAACATCAATCAGACTGTTTGGCCCATGGGATGTCAATGAAATACTGTGTGCTATAAGTAATCAAAGAGATTCTGTTTTTTTTCTAATATTTTTCCCACTGTAGACCTCCTGTGCAAAGAAGTTATTGGCAGTACATGTGACTATTCTCTAGTTTTGGTTAAACTTCCTGACCTTTGCAACTGCTGGCCAGTAGCAGCTGCATAGCCACTCTTTCTCTGATTATTTGTCAGAGGACAAGTTAAGAAGATGAAAAGCACATAGAAATTTTATCAGAAGGGGACAGGCTTCTTTTTTTAAAATGGTGTGCTTTCTGGAAAATGCCATTCCCCTTTATCTTGCAGGATAAAGGGACAATACTTAATGACTTAAAGGATGTAGTCAAAGAGTGAGCTCACTGGAAATGGGAGTGCTTAGTTCTTCCTTTTAATCATAGTTTCCTATTTCAAATGACCAAGGCATATTCATCAAAGCTAAGATTAGAACTCTTCCCTTTCTCTTTTTAATGATATTACATTAAATTAACCATCCTCATCAAAATCAAGAAGAGGAAGTAAGTTGAAAATAACTTTATCCTTCTGCAGGGAGGGTCTCTTGATCAGTGTCAGATTTGTGTTGTTTGTTAAGATTAAGTAAATATAGGGGGTTTTTTGTGTTTTTTTTTTTCTGCAGTGAAGGATAATTGCAACATGGAAAAAAACGAAAGTAAGCACATGCTGTGCAGGTGGACATTCAAACTTGCAAAGATGTTTGTGCCCAGGGGCTCACTTTTTGCAGAGCTTCTTTTCTTTAACATGTAGGGAGTACACTTAGGAAAAGCAGAGCCGAGCAATGTACCCAAATCTCTCCAATTTTATGTCAAAGCCAGGACAGGCAGGTAGTTAGGTCTAACTCCATAAAAATTGGGCTGAGCTATAAGGGAAGAGTAAAAAATGCTCGATATGTAGAAATATGACACTATTGTAAGTGGCCCTGCATGAGCAGGGACATTGAACCAGGTGACTTGCAGAGGTCCCTTCCAACCTCAACCGCTCTGTGATTCTGTGAAATAAATGCGTGCACAATTAAGTGCCTTGTACATGCAAGGGTAAGCCTTGTATATACAAATGAATGCATTAAAATATCATCCAATATTCCTATAGCACTGTAACACTGGTAGATTGTGGTTTTATCTGCCAGAAAGATGAAAACAAAACCCAAACCAGATGAGCAATCCCTCAAAGCAAAATAAGGTCACACAAATCAACCAAGAAAAGCCTAACCTTGCTTTACTGGAGAAGATGCCAGTGCGTACAGCTGTTCCTGAGCTGACAACAATGGATGTGCACACTGGCTGATCATTTGGCGTGCAATTTATTAATATTTTTATTGAGCTTGATATCTCCACAGTAAGTCACAATCCCAGTAAAAAAACTAACACCAGATTCTCATGCAAGCTGCCAACTAGTTAGAGAGCAAAAGATTTCTAAACTTATGTGACAAAGCTCTGATAATTTTTTATTGTTTTAATTGCAGATCCAAGGCATGACAGCTTTACCTCCTGAAATAGAGAGACCATACAAGACAGAACCAGTAATATGCAGCTCATCTCCCTGTTTATGTTGCAGTATATTCCTCACTTTGTTTGTTGTATATGTCACAGACAGCACCATAGGAAACATCGGTTCCTTTGTATAATAATTTTTATTCATTTGTATTCTGTATGCCATACAAGTTTTGATGTGTTTGCACTGTTGCTAATAATTTTTTTTACGTATTAATAAACTAAATTTGCCAGTTCAAAATAAAATGTGTACTTCCTCTGAAAACTGTGGATTTTTTGGTTTTCGGTGTAAAGTATGTATAAAACACAGTAGGTACACTGGCACACTGCATATTGAAATCTTTTCCTGTACCATTTTGTTACACTTTGTCCTGGCTCTTTCACATGGTGTTTTCAAAACAAACTATGTATATGCGGAAAAATTAATAAACTAAAAGCAACTTAGTTAAACACATTCAACCTGGTGTCTGCTGTATTATTTTATCTTGGTTCTTGGCATCTCCAGATTATGGAATTATCGCTATATGGAGAGGTCTTGCAAACATGTATTTGGGCATCTCTGACTGACATGTGCCATACAGCTACCTGAGGGATTCATTCAGGAAGGATATTTCTGGGAGCAATACATTGCAAACCATCTCTCCACCTTAAGAGAAGCCAGCACTCTGGGTGTGAGAGGGATGAACCTCAAATCTCCTCATAGTGATTGCTGTACAACTCGTTCAAGTTGGCAGGGATCTCTTTCCCCCTTTTCTGTTCTTTATCTCTTCCCCAATCCCTGGCAATTCAGTATGTTTCTTTTGTCTTAAGGTATTTGTACAGTGAGTAAAGCTTTGGTGAGAAGTAGACATGCCTTTGCTAGATTTGATCTGGATAGCAGTAGAAATAAAGATCTATTGCACGGTCAGGCTCTGGCACATACAGGGAACCAAAGTATGAGCCTGCCAGGAGATATTGTTAGCACATGCTGAGCATGATGATAGGCCAAACTGTTGATTAAGAGGTTATTTCTGTGGTTCATGTGTAAATTTTTTAATTTATTTGTTTATTTATTCGGAAATCTGCAAATTTTTTACTCAGATGGTGTTGGGAAGAGAAGATTCCCAAAAGATACCTAATTTATTGATCCTCAATGAAATGATGCAACACAGTAGAAAAAGACTTTGAATATCCAAAAAATCCTTTATTTTCATAGCCACACTGCAGTTACAGTAAACTATAACCTTTCCACAGTACTGCATATACTTTACTGGAGTGTGGCTATAAAAATAAATTGGTTTGGATGCTGTGAGTGCTTCACTGACCACTGCAACACCTGCACTACAGCTAATCTCTGTGGACTTAGTTAAATATGGACTCTGTTACATACATGTTATGTCATTGAGTGCTCTTGTGCAGTGCGCTGAGTCCAGAGCAGACAAGAACCTGACAAGCTGAGACAAACTCATTTTATGAATTTTTTTTTCATTGACTATTAATGACTGAGACCTGTCTGCAGTTACACCTCTTGGCAAGGGCAGGCTGTTCTAATGTAAAGAAATATCACATAAGAAGGAAAATAAGAAGATTTGGGAACTGCCTTCTCTGTATTTGATAAGTGAGAAGGAAAGCATCACAAAGCTGGTAATGCTCCTTTGCGGGTAGCCAAAATGACAACGTGTGTGATAACAGAAGAGAAGCACAGAAGCAGCTAATGCCTCAGGTAGACATGGGAAAATTAATCAAGTATAGATCAACTTTCTAGGAGCTGTAACAAGCTCATTACAAAATTCATGCATAACAGTTGTTTAAAATGAGCCATGAAGAGAGAAGTTCACAGGGTCTGCTAAATCTTCCTGGTGCTGCAGTCTGCACTTGAGGTAAGAGCAACTCCCACCAGATTCTGGGGAATTTCTTCACTGTTGTTGGGCACTGGCTTGTTCTAAATACAACTGGACAGTGGTATGTTCTGCCATCCTTCCCATTAGTGCTGCATAAGTTAATTAAAAGTTGTATGTCAAACAGCATATGGATTTTTTTGGGTCAAAACCCTGAAATTTCATTAAAGAAACGTAACTATTCAGGTGTCCCCTTCCTGCCAGCAGAAGAACTATGCTTTTCTGTTTCTTGTTCCTGAATAGAACTGGTTGAAAAATAAAAACAAATAACAGTCATGGTGAATTGTTTGTACAAATCTGTTCTGAATGTGAAAAGCTAGGGTATCCTCCAGCGAAGATATCACAGAGTCCAGGGTGCACCTTATTGTAAAAGCAGTCAGCAGGAGCCTTGGCCTTTCTTACAGTTAAATACATCTGTAAAGTGGGCATTTTTGTCAGGGAGTGAAGGGAAAAATAACAGGCAATGAAATGAGAAAAGAGCATTTGTGTTGGACAGGGGAGCCCTTTCACATGCAGTGCAGTCTGCCATTTGCTAATAGATGTGGGCTACTGGCATCATTCCTATGTTGACTTTGTTTGCAACAAAGATAAAGCAGATCTAGGGTTAGTTTCCATTCCCTTGGCTGTTCTCTGATTTGCTGCAGTTTCTTATCTATGGGGATTTCCTTTACACAGGCACCGATCCTAAGAACATGTGAACAGATGGGTGTTATTGCCATACAGTAGGCCATGAGATGATGTAAAGCAAAGCTGGCTCAGAAAGGATGTCTGTGAGAGATAACTGCCAGTATATCAGGAAGACCTGCCGTATACCCTAAAAGTTCATTTTTGTTTAACCTGCGACTCTTTTATGACTTCTAGTGGAATGGAAAGGAAAATTATGCTTCATGGATAAATAAAAGGAGAGATTGGTGATAGAGTTCTGGGATACTTCCTCCTAAGAGGATCGAAAACAATGTTCACATTACATTATGAAAGAAAGTTAAAATAAGAAAATAAGCAAAAGGTGAAAGTCTGAAATTGTCAAAAATTCAAAGCAAGGACAAAGGTGAGAAATGCCACATCCTAGCTCCATGCCACTGAAGAAAAAACAGGTTGAGCAAACCTAGTCATACTGAGCACTGAAAAGCTCTCAGGCACAGTTTTCTGTAGCTTTCTTTCAATATTGTTCTATGCTAGAGTATATAATCTTGCATTGTGTAGTGACCCAAAGCTTTCATGATAGTTAAAAGTATATACATCAAATAGTGTTTTCAAGCAAGCAATGGTAAAGGAGAGGATATTGAGTATATACTGGAAGATCAATGAGTTAGAGATGATGAGCATAAAATGACTAGATGATGAGCATAAAATGACCAAATGTATTACCTTCTTTTAACAATTTAGCTATTCAAAGCTTTTCTATATGAAGAATTGTGAGTTTCTAATGAGAAGCTAAATATGTAACTATTTTAGTGTGGTAAGGAGTTGTATTCTGGAATAGAAGTTGAAAATCCCATTCTCCTTAAATCAGATTCCCCACATTGTCCAGCTGTCTGTAGACTGTCTATCAGTACGCTATTAATACAATTTAATCCCTTTTGGTTTTGTTATTTATTCATTATGAAGCTTCCATTTAATGAACATATGGCTCTCCTCAAATATTCATGTTATCTGAATCAAAAACCATTTGGGATTTTGACTGTTTGCTGTAATACCAGGACGCAGGAAAACTGAGAAGGTGGCATTGGAGTTTATGTGGCTCTTCAATATGCCCCTATAGGGGAGGGTGTCATATCCTATCCATGAGGCACATTGTATGACCCTGTCTCAGCCCATCTGTGCCAGCATCGCAGTGACGTCTAGGCTGGGTGTAAGCGTGGACTGGCACAAGGGTGAGAAGCAGAGCCACAGCCCCCCAGGGAGTGCAACTGTGCGGGGCTTAAGCCATCTCACTAGGGAGGTCTGGCTTGGTAACTGGACTGGCTTGTTAAAAAGAGGGACTGTATGGCCATATTATACCAGATGCTGAAAAGGCACAAATTTAATAAATAGAACCTAGCAGAAACACTGGCTTCATTCTCCTCTTTCCTCCCTTCATGCAGAAAGTGACTATTTTTAGACCAATTATTACTTCTGGAATGTTTAAGAATTTCCACTCCTTCCTCTCTCTGCCTCTGATTTCTGATTTTTGATACATCCCTGTCTTGCATGAGAGATACATATAGCAAACTTATCCTGAACCTTTTAGCAGAGGGGAAAGGTGGAAGAAGAGAACAACAACTGTGACAAAGAGAGCTCTTCAGCTCTTCTGGGCTGCTTCCTCCATCCCCATGGAGGTGTCCCTGGGCCGCGGGTACACTTGGGACCATTGGCTCCCCAGACACCAGTGTCCTGTGGGTGCACCAAGCCTGGCGCAGGCTGAACAAAGGGGTGGGGGCAGCCATGAGGTGTCTCTTCTTCAGCCCCTGCAAACTCTTTGCGATGCAGGTGTCCACCCCAGCTACCAAAACCTGAAGCTTGGTGCTTAGTGCACTCACCTGGGATAGAAGTATGAACACAATTTATGTTTGTACATCAAAACCAGCAAAGTAGAATATTTTCCCAGACTCAATTTTCAGTTTTGTGGTAACTCTAGTTTGTAAACTGTAAGGTATCAGGTGAACATAAGGTGATTTAAGATATCTAAAACCGTGACTTATAGTCCGCTTCTGAGAGCTGGCCATTTTAGGTGAGTCAGTACATCCTGCCCAAAAGACGCCATTCAGTACAAGCTCTTCCAAACCACTGAACAAGAATCACACTTATCACCACTTGAACGATCCTACATAATCAGATGTGGCTCTTCCTATTACCCACTTAGTTTGCATTGTATCCACAGACTTCCATGTTGAAAAGCATTTTCAACAGGTACAGTTACACTGAAATTTTTTTACAAGTATGAATGTGTTTCCCTGCTAAATTTGTGTTTCTCCCACTCATCCTGGTCTTCTTCAAAGTAAGATAATATGAGTATTACCCATATGAGGTAATGGAAGCTCATGGAAGGCCACTTTCCTTATGAACAGGAATCTTTTTCACAGAAAACTGTGGTAAGTGAACCACAGTTGTTTGCTACATGTTCTGCCTTTCCAGGCTTTGTAGCACTGATTGTGACCTGCTGTTTATTATTTCAACAGTGATTTCCAAGCTGACTGTGCATGGGGATGTTCAGGGGTTCTGCAGATCTTTCCTTTGGTGAGGAGGGCTGGAACTGACTGGCCACTGACTTTTTCATGGCTGCCCTGCAAATTGCCTTGCGTCTCAGGGAAACTGACAAAGAGTAGGTGAGATATGCTTCCTTATTTTTAAAATACACTCAGAATATTGGGAAAAACTGTATTTTAATATGTGATGAGAATTCTGAAATGAAGAAAGTGCATAGTTGGATTGTGTATATACTACATGGATTTTAAATATGCGTGGATGCTGAACGTAGGGGTATAAAGAAAGTTTACTTTTTAACAGTGCAAAAGAGGATAATTAGTCTGATATGCTGGGAAAATGTTCAGTATCCTGTAAATACCTGCCTTAGAAGCAAAATCTTCATTATAACATATAATCACCATGTATGATTAGGAAGGATGATGAATGGTGTAGCTGGTTAAATACTTGTTGGAAAGTCTTTAAACTCTACTGTTAAGATTTTTAAGGAGGTCTTTTGAATTAAATGTCTTCCTTTTTAATTAAATGCAAACAAACCTTAAAATTGTAAATAAATTACTTTGGAAAGAGGAAGGGTGGTATGCTGGGACCATGCAACTGATAATATTACAGGCTCTGATTGTTGCAACTGCCTTACCGTCACTTGGTCAGAATGAAATCATTGTGCAATTCTCTGCTTGCTCCCTTCATTGGAAGAGTCCAGGATGGACAGAGCATAGCTTGTGTTAGCTAGGACAGGCAAATCTTTCATCTCCCAGACTTATTAAGGGTTAAACTATTTTTATTTAATATTATTTGAATTAAACTCTTTCTATTATGGTTTTAATTGTTAAGATCATGTTCAGATCACTCTTGCAGGAATCAACTTTTATTATGTCATAGGCAGCATAAGATAACTACCTAAATACATACATATTGCAGCAGTTCTTAGCTTGCAGAGTATGCGTTTTGGGAGAGGGCTAACCACCTATCTTGAAATATCACAACCTCTTAATCATTGAAAAGATACAGAATACGCAGTGGGATATATTCTTCTTTCAATTTATACCTTATTCTTGTAATTTAAGCCTCAGATGCTAAAAGAATATGTGGATTGGGTTCTTTTTTAGTACCTACTGTACAAAAGGCTGCCCTTTTTCCCTAGCTGCCATGCATCCCTACATACTGTTGATTTTACCTGGGATATGCCAGAGCTCCTTAAATTACACCAAGTGTTATTCCCTCTACTTAGCTTCAAGCCAGCTGAGGTCTCTAATTGCTCTTCGTAGCAGCAGATTACAGTGCAGAACACAGGTCCTCCTGGAGGGACAACTATCCCCTGACAGTATTTCATGTGAAGGAATACTTTGTACAAGATCATACTAGCAGAATATTTACTCTAAGCAAATACCTTTTTACAGTTGCTACTCTGTCTGTCACAGACTCACCTAACAGTGAATCCAGGACATCACATCTGATCTAGGACAGCATACTGAAATTTCACTGCCAATGACAGCTAATGCTGTGGTGTTGAGGCGAGCTCTGAGAGACAGAAAACACTTATTGTAAAACACAAACAGATTGTATAAATATTCCTGAAGACTCAGAAAGTCACTGGCAAAGCAAATTGCCTTTACTAAGGCTGTTCTCTCCTTTCCTTTGTATCCCTCCCATGAGTTACATCTACATCACCTTGTAAATGCTTCCAGCTTCTTCCACCCTAAGGAGCAAGAAACCAGCTGGGAGCTGAATGTGATTCTCTTACTAATTAACCACCAGGCAGCCTCATTACAGGTGGTTTAGAACTCCCTTATGAAATAGTGGCAAAGCAAAAAAAAATACTCTGCATTTTGTTTTATAGGCCTGAGCAACCATTTCCTTAGCATGCTGTCATTATTTAATCATGACTTAACCACCCTATTTGCAGTGATTTTTAAGAGAGATAGCAATACGTTTTCAGTGGAAATTTCTAATCTCTTGAAGGGAAACCTGGCAAAATCCAAGCTGCTGACTCTTTCCCCTGGTCTAACCTAGGAATCAGGGAATAAAAGGTTCTTAGAGCTTGATGCAATACTGTGAAGAGCTTTGCTTTATGAAGGAGTAAAAATATTCTGAGAATCTCAAAGGACTTTCAGGTTTATTTAAACATAGATTATCAATACCATAGAAAATACATTAAACATACCTACTTCATCAAGGCAAATAGCATTTCTGTGGGTCTGCTGTTGGTTTTACTAAAAAATTCTGCTCTTGGGACTCAAAGATGATCTTGTGTAAAATATTTTTCTTTTTCAACAGTTGTTTCAAGATTGTACCACTGGCTTATCATCAGAGGATATCTTAAGATGTTTAAAGGGATAGGGCTTGAAAACTTCATAACGTGTAAAACCTTGCAAGGTGTTTCTGGGGAATACAGCAAACTTCTATAAAAAATATCCATGTCTCTTAGACATCAAGATACAAGTCTGCAATATGCTGTGAAAACCATAAAAGCTGCTCAAGTGTTGGCCATTATTTGTGGCATCATGTAATAAATCTGGCAGAAGCTATTCCCAGATTGTGCCTCTCTGGGGAGACTGTAATTGAAATGCTGAACCTAGACACATTTTTAGACTTAACGGGTTGGATTCACTGCTGATGGAAGGTGACACAAATCCATTATAGGGCTATATGAATCTACTTTATCCTTCAGCAGCAGAGGATGTGGTCCTTCAGGGCTGCCAAGATTTAGAAAAGCAGGTCAGAAAGTTGAGAAAGGCACCACAGGAACCAGCCAGCAGGAAAAAGAAATAAAAATAAATATGTCCATCTGAACTTACCTCCAGAGGTTAGTGTTTTTTAACTAGGATGGGGAGGAACTAAGCTATAGAGAGAAGAGATCCTTCTATATGAAATCTGTAGGTATTTTTGAAAGGCATGATGGAAAGAACAACTGTCTTCATAGCTAATACACTGAACCCATCCTAGGTGTCCTAGATTAAGTAGCCTACCCACGCCATCACCAGGAATATGTGTGCAATTAAACTAATGTACACTCCAAACCTCTCCAAACAGGCTGATGGTGGATAAGTCTGAAAATGTGCGTGTGGGAGCTGGATACCACAGAGATAAGGGGACTCCCAGAAGTATACAAGGAGTGTATTGGTACAGAAGAGGAGAAGGAATTGTGATATGATCGAGGTGTTCCTGCTCCGGCAGGGTGATTGGACTAGATGATCTTTTGAGGTCCCTTCCAATCCCTAACATTCTGTGATTCTGTGATTCTGTGAATTATTAAAGGGAAATTGGGACAACTAGGCACTCTAAAATTACGGAAGACTGGAAAAGACTACTAGTCAAGACTTCCTGATTATGATATCTGTCCAATTGCTTGTTCAACCCCTGTGTGAAGACCCAGATCTTTATTGTCTGGGAAAGGTAATCTTAGATTTACAAAAACTGTCTACTTTACAGAACATTCCTGTATTGGCAGAGGGTATTCTGCTAACCAGATAGGAACCTTCTCTTGCAAACAGAAAGATAAAACATGTCATTTCCAGGCACCGCTTTTTTTTCTGCAGGTCTATTTTTGCATGCCTCATGTTCATAACCAAAACTGTGTTAAAGAACTAGCATCTGTTTGCCAGAATTGATACTCAGAAATGTTTTTTTTTCTGTTTGTTTGTTTTTAATATGGGTTCACAGGTTGTGTCTTCATATATTTACTTTTAAAAAGTGTTTGTATCACATTAGAACAGATTAGAAATTTTGAAAATCTCCAGTTGGGCAAAAGATTTAATATTGGAAAAATACATGAATTAAATTCACTAGTCAACCTCCAAAGTTTAATTTTCTTTGAAAACTCTCAGTTTTCAAATTCTACATGAACAGGAAAAGTAGGGTTGTTCCCTTTCAATCAGTACTTGCTGGACTAGGGATTATCTTCATTTATTTGGTTTTAGTTCCCAGCTTTTTTACTACTATAATTGCCTCTCTCTGGCTTCCCTCTTTTTATTCCTGTTCCACAGCCCTGGCTAGAATTTTCCTATTCCTCCACTACTTCATCATGTGTAACACAAGATCCTTGCTGATCTTGCTTTTACTACCAAAGTTTACATTCTTATTTTGTCTCTTGAGACGAAATGGCACTTACTTCACTTTGGCTGGCATAAAGAAATACTTTGCTTGTTCAGCCCTGATGGCTGCCAGAACAGGGATGCTGTTCCTGCCTGCAGAATGGGGTAACAGCAGCAGAGAAATTTTGAAGGGCTGGATTCTTGGTAGCAGGTAATTGCCACCTTCCCCATGCTATGCTATGGATCTTCCCCCTTGTGCCCACCTGCTAGTCTTTAAGCAATGCGTGGCTGAGATACCCAGGCAGGATAAATGGACTTGCCAAGCACAGAGTGGGATGTAAGGCTTGTACAACACAAGCTGTTCTTTTTCTTTTTTTGGTTCTACACCTGTTGGCATTTAATACACCACTTAATTTGCAGAGGACAGAGGGCTCTTTCCTGTGAGCTGAAGGAGTCAAGTACTTCTTTTTTTCCCCTTTCATGTTTTCCTCTTTTATTTTTCATTAAAACTTGAAGGAAAAAAACAAACATACAAACAAAACGGAGAACCAGACTGAAAACTGCTTACCGAACAGCACTCTCTGCTGCCTCTTGAGAGATTTGCATGTCATATCTTTGAGTTTTTCAAGGCTAAACCTTACACTTCACAGGATGGGAGAAATGCCCTCTTCCGACCATGGAATGAGAGGGCGCAGTGTTAAACAGTCCGATGCCACTGCTCTTTGCCCTCCAGGAGCTCCGTAGTAATGAAAGAAAGGAAGGGAGGGGAGGACGTGACATCAGGCTGTCAAGCACTTCAGAAAATACTTTTACAACAGCAAAAACCCCCAAACATCTGCCTTCTTCAAGTCATTTTACTAAGGTCTTGTCCAGGGACAAAAGCTGAGGCATTTTTTATGTAAACTATTACATTTTCTGTCATTTATACCAGTATAAAGGTATTTACAGTGTCTGTCTTAGTCCCAGAAAGAAAAGGAAATAAATGGTACCCAAAATAAAGAGCCAAAAAGGTGCATTTACACCAAGGTTTATACTGGCAAAACAGTGTTAAAGTGTTTAACCCACCCCAGAGCTAAAGCAAAAATTCTATGCAGAGAAAACCTCGTCACTAAAAAAACATCATGTAAACTCCTCTTTTAAGCTTAATAATGTAAATATCAGTAGCTGAGGGTGGTGGACAGCACAAAAATGAAAGGAAATTGAAAAAGCAAAACAAAATGAAACAGAATAAATAGAAATATGAAATAGAGATTTTAAATTAAGGCCCTGCCATCTTGTGGTACCAAGGAAGAATAACTCCAGAGATGTAGCAGCTGCTGGCCGTCCCTGCACCAGCAGGACAGGGTGGGTTTCCACCCTGGCTCCCCAGGAGAGCACCACTGGGTGTGGGGCATCTGCACAGCCTGGCCCAGCCTGGCCCGACCCAGCAGCCCTGCAGGGACGGGTGCTTTCCCAGGAAGCTGCTTTCCTGGGGTGCAGCTTTGCTGGGTGCTGCTTTCCCAGGGTGCTGCTCCCGTGGTGGCAAGGTCCCCATCAGCCCTGGCTGCTGCATTCAAACATACCAACAATCAGTGTTTAAAGAAATGACAGACGGTGGGAAAGGCAGGGGTTTAAATACTGTAGCATTTCAATACTCACTTAATGGGAACTATTAAAAGATGTTTATAATTTCTATCTGCCTATTTTATTTGTCCATTTTTTCTTCATCTTTCTATCAGCACACATGGTGCTTACTCTATATTTAAAAATGCGACACATTTGGGGTTGCCGAATCTGGCAGCCCAACAGAGTGGAGGCTGCTGTTGCTGCACGTCCCTATGTCCAGCCAGTAGCAAGGCTGAGTGTGTATCTATCTCCTACAGGCACATACACAAACAGGTTGTACACATATACACAAATATACATATACAGGTGGCTGGCCCCATAAAGCAACACCAACAGCGACACTCATGCAAGCACAGACAGTATGAACTACCTAATCCTGTTCTCTTCTCTGGCAGTTCATGATGAAGGACCATCAGTGGGAAACACATATGTGTGTGTAAAATGAATCCCTCCAGTAGCTGGCCTGGGGACTTAATGAGTCCTTAAGGTCCACTGCCCTTCTCCGTGTGCTAGATCTCATACACACACACACACACACACTCTGACACCCCCCCACCCCCACAACTCCCAAGCCCCTTGCCCTGTTCACTAGCTGGTGAGATGTTGGCTTATGGTCACACACTCATACACACACCCTCAACCACTCCAGGTGCTGGCACCTGGACATATGGCCCTGTGACCCATGGTACTGCTCCAGCTGCTGGCATGTAGACAGCCCCCCCACACACATGCAGAGGAAAATAAGTAGAAATGGATCTGAATGAGTAGCCAGGACAGGCTGCACTGATGTGGCACAGGGCATTGAAAAACCTATGTACCAGCAACCTGCTTGTGTGCAACCGGCCCCTTTTATCCCCTTAGCCTTGTGTTCTCCCACCGTTGTTTCTGCCCAACCACCACAATTACTCCATCTCCCTGCCTTTGGTTCTTCCTCTAAACATGCTATGAGAAGTCCCAAATGCTCTTCCTCTGCATCCCATAATGAGTCCCATGCCCCTAGACACAGCCCCCCTCAGTCTGTGGGGTACTCTGGGGAGCCTCTCCCCTTAATTTTTGTGGTGGGTGTCACCCCCAGTCACTCCCCATGGGGCTAGTCGCTCCCTTTGCAATGCACTGCCAGGGTCCAGGCAGTGCCCTGCTTCACTGATGGATTATTGGAGTTCCCCACTGGCACCATGCCTCTGTGCTCCCCTTGTGTAGAGAGAAGAACCACATAACATTGTACTTTTTCCTAGGCTGAATAAGCAGCTACTGTATTACTTAAAACCTGCCAGCCAGTTCTTAAGACTGTTCACTATTTCCCACCACTTATTCTCTCCAACTGGTGAGGTGGAGACCTTGTACAAACCACAGCACATGATGAAAAGGAACACACGGGGGAGAGCCAGGCTGTCCATGCCTGATTACACAACCTAGGAGACCATCATCAAAACCAGTTTTTTTTTCCTCCAATTTCATCTTTAAAAATAACAGGAAAAGAACATCAAAGAGATACAACTGAGATGCCACTATGGGCTACCCATGGAAATGTCAACTGCTCTTCCCATATGTCGACAATTCAGCAGCCAAATGTCTACAATTCAGTTCCTCCTTGACAAGGAGAGAGAAGTGTCTGCAATTTTTGGCCACGATGGTTTGCACCAGCCAAGGAGCAGTCTGGGCAGACAGCCCAATGCTCCCTGGTTCATTCAGACCGCTGCAACTGGGGGGCTGGAGCAGCAGGTAGGACACAGCACGTGGCACATTTCAGGGGATGCAAGAGTGTATTTGTGCTGTGCTCACACACTCTGAGATTGCATTTGCAAAACAGGAGCTTGAGAAAGACTGGGTAACTCATTGCAGCTGGGGGCTGGCAGCTCCCGCTGGCATCTGCACAGGAGTGGCACAGAGGGAAGAGAGGAAAAACATGCATCACCCAGGTTTGACAGACATCTGCTGGCAGCAGCCCAGTGAGGAGAGACTGTCAGACTTGCTGGTTTACTACATATACATCAGAGTGTGCTCTAAGCCCACTCATACTGCCTGAGTACTCCTCCCAGCTCTCATGCCAAGCTCCATTTCTACTCTATGTTTCAAATGAGAGGGGTCCTTCAGTGCCTCCAGGGAAAAGAAGCTAGAACATTTTTACTGTGTGAAAGACAATGTACTTTTAACTAACCTCTTACTTGGAAACCAGTGAATCATTTTGGCTGAATTTTTGCACAAATAAAGCAGCCTAAAGCAGACACCAGACATGGAAAATTTTATCCAAATGAAGAGTTCAGAAAAACTATACACAACTGCTAATAGGACCTCCAAAAGGGAAATGATGGGGAAACCTTAGTGGCAACTGATGCTGTTAAGCAGGTTTTTTTGTGTGAGCACAATAATCCTACTGGAAAGCCAAATAATTCCACAAAAATATTTTTTATTCTTTTTCACTTTTTTTCAGTGCTGATTTTCACCTCCCTTCTAACTCAACTGCTATAGAGATGTATAGCAGCACCTGAGACGGATTAGTGCACCTTTACATTTCCCTTCATAAGCTAAAATAAAATATTACCACTCACTGTGATCATCCTTTCATCAACATTTTTATCACATGTGGAAGAATTAGCAGGATTTTTCTGAATTATGATTATTAGAAGTGAGAATTACTAAGAACTTGAAATTTGATACTTTTCTCAAGGATCTTACAGATTTAGCCATAGTTTACCACACATATTTATTCTTAATTCAGTTGTGAGTTTTATGGTCAATAAGTCCCATGCTTTGTTTTTGTATTATGAAAAAGCAGACTCTCAAATATAAATTACCTGGAAAATGACATATCACTAGCAGATATAGTTTGCTTCCCTTACTTTTCTGCTCTGTTCCTAAATAATTTTATTATAGAACAGGATAAATGATGATAATAGATTACCAACCTTTTAATGATAGTAAGTGAGGGAAAATTTACTTGGAAAATATTGCATATCATTTCTACTCTACCATCCCTTCCTTGGAAAAGGTTCCTGCTTGCCCAAATAACATCAACCTAGTGGAAAATGAAGACTTTTTGAGGTGCGCATGGTGTACCTAAATCGACCTCCCCACTGCTTGTCCTGGAGAGAGCATCCCCCAGCGCCCCGGCCAGCACAGGGCAAGGGCAGCTGGCTGCCGGCCGGCTTCCACAAACCAGAGTCTGGATCACAAAAACAAAGCCAGCTTGTTATTGCATCCAGAGCTGAAACAGAAGGTCCAGAGGTAAGAAGGACTATTTTATCCAGTTCTGTAACTTTATTCAGCTCATTTGGACTGGGATTTGGACGGCTTTCTGTTCATCTTCCTTTTCTGTTCTCAGCCCCATGCCCTGGTGGGTGGGTGACTAGACACACAGGCTCCCTCAGCTCCCTGTGTCTGCCACCATGCTGCTGGCAGTCAGGGTAGAAGTGTGAGTGGGCATTTCTTCAAGAGTAAAATCAAGCTCATGACATCAGAGGATCATAGGAACAAAATCCCTATTCAGGGTGAAAAACAGGGGCAATGTGTAGCTTTGACTTCCACACAGAACCCAGCTGAGACCCATTTTCATCAAATAGAATAAAACTAATAAAGATTTATGCTACAGCTGTCAGTAGTGAAAAGACTACGTTCTCTTTTCTCCTACAACGGGCCTCTGGTAGTAACTGAAGTTCACTGACCAGCACACATCAAACTAAATTTCCTCTTCCAGGGCTTCTTTAACAGAGTTTTAATATTCCCTGCACAGAGAATTTTGGAAAGCATCTAGCCAGTTATATTGTTTAAAAGAAAAATATAAACCAGAAAATGCAAGGCAGAGTAGTTCAGTGCAGCATCAGGCGGTTAAACAGCAGACAGACTGCGTGACAGCATGGCAACCTTTTGCGCAGCTTTGATTTTCTGATTCTGAATATTTTATTTTGGTAAATGCAAGCTTAATGCACCTCTGCCCACCCAGAGCTGCTGCAAAGAAGCATCACTACAGTTGTGAGGGGCTGCCGGGAAGCTATCTTCCCTGCTGCACCTCTGACAGATACCCGTAGCAGAAGCTGTCTCTCATCCTTTCTGTAACTGCAGCCTCAATGCAAGAAATCCTTCCATCTTTAGGCTGAAAGTAGAACTGACAAGTGTGGTAAAAGTTACAGTCAAGGGAATTTGTTACAAACTGTTCTTAGATGCTTACTAAACAGTCATATATCAGCTTTCAGACCATGTAAGTCTCAGGAAATTAATCACCCTCCCTGAAGATAATTATGTCCTTTTGGCTGTAATATTTTCCCCTCTTTAAACTCACATTCTTTCCTTCCTTTGGGCAGGCCAAGAAAGGTCATTTTCCATTGGGTCCAGTGAATTAATTAAGCTCGTGTCTGTTAATTCATGCTTTCTTCAGTCATCCTGGAAAAGGTTGTTTCCTAGGAGTTGTAGAGGCTCACAGGACTTGTTTTGGAGCCTTGTGTTTGGACACATCTCACTTCTTACTGACACCCTGTCCTTCTCCAGAGCTCTCTGGAGATGGTTCCCCTCCAAGTCAATAACACAGTTGCGCATCATGACTATAGATTTTGTCAGGAAAAAGAGCTGAGTAAGGTACACTGGCTGCTGCTGATCAGCTGTGTTTATCTAGACTGAGTTAATAAATATGACCGAGTCAAGATGATGAGTCTACTGTCTGTGGCAGCTCGCCAGGAGCTCCTGGGCAAAGAGAGAAGCTCAGTGACACAGGAAGGCAAAAGGCAAATGTTTGCTGTTGGTACACAACTATTAAAACAACTTACGCAGATCACAGTGGGCTGAACAATCAGCAAGGCTGATATGATGACCTAGGAAAAGGCTGGCATTCTGGTATGGAATCTGGAAAAACAGAGGGATTTTTTTTCTTCAGGTTTTCTTCAAGCTGCAGTTTGGAAAAAACCTGCAAAAGCAGTCTGATGGGGAAAAAATTTTTGCTGTACAGGGGCTGTCATGACAGTAAATATTAATCAATAGCAAATGCTATCTTTCCTCTCTGTCTCACTTTTCCTTTTCCCCTCTCTTCATAACAGCTACAGTCTATTTTCCTCTTTGTACACACACATATTGTTGAGGAACCGGTCATCTTCATTATCTGCAGGATGCTGTTTCTCTCACCGCGTATCACAATACAGTACCAAATGACTAACGTACTGTAAACAGGACAGCAGCACACAGGTAGTGTTGCCAGCTAAAGCCCTGGGCTAGAAGCTGGAGTTTTTCTGAGAGACAGAGAAAAGAGAGAACTGGACAGCCTCTGACTAGCAGTCAGATGGAATCAGTCATTGTTTCCTTGAAGTTTCTTGGACTTTTGTGCACCTGGATGCAGACAGAATCGAGATGTTCTGTCTGCATCTCAGCTTACCCAGACAGTCTGTGATCTTCAAATTGGTTTAAACCAATTTTAAACTAGAGCTTTAGCCACCCTGTTCTCTTTGTCTGTACAAGCTTCTCTTTTGATCACAAGTGTTGCAGAACAATTTATTTTAAAGCATGTTTTTATATTATATATTTTTGAAGCATACACTCCATTTAACCTCACTGAAATTAATTTATGACCACATCTATAGTAAGACAGAAGTTTTTCAAAGAACAATCTTAAAACAAGAAACATTTGTAGTATCTTATAATATGTCTCAGGAGTGTATTTGAAAGGCAGATTGTCATCCTATCCTCTTCAAGATGAACAAACTGAGGCATCAACAATTAACAATAACAACCAAAAAGACAGTTAAAAACAGAAATAAAAAAATCTCAAGATTTTGGCTTTGTGAATTTTTACATGACAGCTTCAGGTGACCTTCTTACTGATTGTCTGATGAAATGAGTAACTAGTCATTCATTCATTTCATTTCCTTGAAGGGAACTTTGATGCACTGGACTTCTGACAGACATGCGTTACTTGTCCCAAAAGGGGTGCTCAAAAGCATCGACAAGGAGGAAAAGTAATACATTTTGAAAAATTTCTCATACCTTCATATGTATTCAGGATCATCAATTCTGATTCACTCTCATGAGGACTACTGATATATAACCTTTAAAAAACAGCCTACATTATCTAATTTCTTATTCATGTTTATTGCAACATTGATGACTTTGGAAATCTCTGTCATTTTCTCACTCCACCTATCTAGCCTGTCTACTCACTTACTTTCATTTGGAAGCCCCTGCGTATCTCTGATATGTGATCAGAAGTACTAGGTCCTTAAACAGGGCACAGGCTGCAGAGTGAAAGTATTTGGAGCAATCCCTAGAAAGTTACTTTGAATATGTTTATCTAGAGTGTTAGATGCAACTGTACCCTTTCAATAGTTAGATTTAAAAAAAACAACAAGTTTCCATTTTAAGGACACAAAATCACCTCATCTTCTATCCTATTGCCCCACTGGCAGACCTTGCAAAGTGCCTGGGCAGGCCTGTAGGAAGCACTGGCAAGGACTCTGCAGCTGTGGTCCTTGTGTGTACCATTCCTATATGGCAAAGGGCAGAAGAGAAGTTAGGAATCTAAAGGGTTAGGTTTTTGAAAGCAAGAATTTCTACAGTAGCATCCCTTAAACTACCTCTCAGGGTGAAAAAGAGGTGCAAAACAGGAGACAGGGGACTACTAGAAGGACAATGGTTTCCAATTCATCAGGTGTTTGATATGGTTTAAGAATAAGGGGAACCTGTATAAAAAGAACTTAATCTGCACCAAGATGCAGGCCCCAGAAAGCAAGGTTGCAGACGAGCTTTTAAGCTGATGAGCATGGGAAAGCCAACAGGCAGGGGCGAGCACATGATTCAGGATGGTGTTTCCCCTGTCTCTGACATGAGTGTTCTGTCCTCAGATGAAGGTTCTGGAATAGGATGAAACCTGTAAAACATGAAGTGGAAAGCACAGTGCTGTTGAAATGGAGTGCCAAAATGAGAACCAGAGCAATCGTACTCCTACACAAGTGTAAGAAGACTAAGAAATGGGATGGACTATTTTTCACGCTTAGCCCTCAATGAAGACAATGTTTTAGTGGGAACTCTGTGGTAGGAAGATGATTAGCCACTGTAATACAAATGCAGAATATACATAAAATATAGAACAAAACATGCTGGCAGTATAGTAGCGCTGTTTTTCACAGGCAACCTAGAATTAATGCAAATGGACAAACTAACCCCATCAGTGAAGAATATAGTCCGAGGCCTATACTACTGCCCTCCTAACCTGGGAGGCAGTTGCTGTTCAGAGGCACAGTGAGGGCACAGCACACAATTGTAGTGGGATACTCCAGTTACCATAGAGATCAGGCAAATATTGCACTGGGACATGAGGCAGAACACACATTTTTAGACATTATTGGTGGTTATTTCATGGCAGAGTGGAGTAGTCACTCCTACAAGCCATGGCTGTGTACTTAAAGCAGTAGATGTGGTCTATCTCGATCTCAGTAAAGCATTTGACACCGTCTCCCACAGTATCCTCGTGGCTAAACTGAGGAAGTGCAATCTAGATGATCGGGTAGTGAGATGGATTGTGAACTGGCTGGAGAAAAGAAGCCAGAGAGTTGTGGTGAATGGCATGGAGTCTAGTTGGAGGCCTGTATCTAGTGGAGTCCCCCAGGGTTCAGTATTGGTACCTGTGCTATTCAATATATTCATCAACGACTTGGATGAGGGAGTAGAGTGCACCCTCAGCAAGTTTGCTGATGATATGAAACTGGGAGGAGTG
>VZTO01011394.1:7335-23428 GCA_013400615.1 Syrrhaptes paradoxus | reverse complement strand
AGAGTCTTTGCTGCACTAGCCTTTTGGGTCTGTTACCTCTGCCTCGCTCCTTATTGTGCTTGCGTTACTTCCTCCTCCACACAGCCTCCATCACTGGCAAATCTTCTTGAATGCTTTCTTTGAAAATCTAACCAAAAAATATCCAGCACACTCTCCCAATCCTTCCTATTATTCATAGCTTTAAAATACCTAAGCAGTTTATTTTAAGCCACTCCTTCATCTAATTCCATGTCTCTAATCAAATTATCCTGCTGTTAGCTCTTCTCTCAGTAATCCTCACAAAATTGTTTCTCAGCTAAGCTGATTTGTAACAAAGTCTCATCCACAATCTCAATTCTGGGGCCAGAGCTCTTGGTCCCTCCACCCTGACACTGAGCCTTTAAAGTCTTGGATGTTTTCTCTTGAGGCTGTTTTGCCTGGATGTAGACAAGACAAGGTGATGCCCGATTGCTGAAAAGCTCCACATCAAAGCTTGTTTAAGGTGACTTCAAAGTCTATTTGCAACAGTCATTGGCTTCCTTCTATACTCCAGAAATCACTGAAAAGGTACCAACTGAGCTGAGGCAACCTGCTATCTGGGATGCAAGTTTTCTGCCACATTAGTGGCAGGCAAAAGTTTTCTTCTTTCATGAAAGTAAATGAAATATAAATAATATTACTGTTGTTTGGTAGGAGAAGACTCAAGGAGAAAGCAGACCAGTCTTCTGCTCACTGGAATGGCTAACTGCTAATAACCTTCTGTCTCTGAGTCAGTTTAAGAATAAAAAAAACATCCTTTTTATGATGTGATAGAGTACTCTCACCATGACGCTAATAGGTACTTGAAACAAGACTTTTTCAAGTAGGATCTCTTGTTAGTACTATTAAAGTAGATAGATTGTGTCTATTAGGGTATAGAAATAATTAAGTGGATGCTGGAGGAGGATCTTAAACCTTGTTCTTCTATATCCCCTGGTGAGAGATCTAGCCACTGGGCCATCATATCCCTCCTGATTCCCTATGCTTGCTGTGGGCCTGTAAATGTTTAATTATTTCTATAGAGAGGAATAACTCCCACAAAAGAGATTGGTACTGATGGACTCTAGTAGTGATATTGGTTTGCTGAACTTGGTGTATCATTAAAATATCACAATGCTCTTCCGGAAGTGCAGTGTCCTTTGTTATTTCTCCCAGACACTAAAAGTGGATGCTTGTCAATTACAGAGCCTGCCGAAATTGCCTCTGTTAACTTTCAGAGTTTCTTAAAATTGTGTGTGTGTGTGTGTTTAATTTTTCACTTTTCATTTTGTACGGATTGAGTGTTCTCTCATGCCTTTCCTCCCCACCTCCAAGAAGCTTGTGTCAAAAAGCTACGATAAAGCTTTGCTGAAACAGAGAAAAAGAAGAAATGTGACCAACTGCAATGAGTAGCTTGCACTGGATAATTTAGTACACACTCAAATAATTCCCACTTGCCTAATACACTGTCTTTCTTAATCAGTCTAGTAGTTAGATGGCCACAAGAAAAGACAAAATAAAAGGAAAGAGAAAGAATCTGAGGAGGGAAGAAGCCACCCATATTCCCAGGGAGGGATGAATACATTTTGGTACACAAATACGTTAGGTGAATTGTGTCCACTTTTCCCCAGAGCCATCTAGATCAAAGAAGAAAGCTGATGAGAGTCATCAGTGGGGTTCCCATGATCAGCCTGGTTTGAGAGACAAAAGGCTTTTGCAAAGCCTCATGACAATTAACTTGTATTCTCACACATGGCCAAAAATGAAGCAAAATGGCTGCAAGGTTACTCAGTGAAACTGAGGAGTCAAGGAATGGGACACAGTTTATCAGATCCATGTTACATAGTCTCTCCTGTGACAGAGAGTGCCTGTAATGAATTCTAGATGTTTCTTCATGCACAACTGAACAGGAGGAACTGGGATATTTTCCTTGAAAATTATTCAAAATTATATAGTTTAGAACCAGCATGACTCTTTATCTAAAAAACTGGAAGGAAAAATTAATTTGTCACTGTCTTAATCTGAAAGAGGTTTTTTGTTTTGCTTTGTTTTGTGGGTTTTTTTGTATTTTGGAGTGTTTGGAAATAGAAAGACATTCCATTTTACTAGTACTTGTTCAAGTAATGGAGAATGACAAAATGGACAAATGGCAGGAGGGAATACAAATTTAGAAATGCATCAGATGGAAATGCAGTGACTGACCTATTATAATTCAGGCATGCAAGGGCTCAATGTGGCCTGACCCTAGGGCTTTCGCTTTCCCTCCTTCCACTCCAAGCCACCCCGTATGGCTAAACACTGGGTAATAAAAATTCCTTTCTGGGGAGAGTGTTGTAGCTAGGGCTGGCGGTCGGAAGATGTCACGCTGTACGGAAAGATAGGACTCTCTGGGTAGCCAATAGCGTTCAGTTTGTGATGTAAGCAGACGGAAGTGATGTTGTAAAATGCAAGTTATATAAAGCCTGTTCACCCTTCAATAAACGCCATTTGCCATCCACCACATTGGTGTCTGTGAACAGATGGACCGAGCGGCCATTCCTGAACCAGGTTGCCACGCCGACAAAGGCAACAGGAGAGTTTTCCAGAATGGAAAGGAAGAGAAAGTCCTGTTTGAATGACTGGAAATTAAAAGGACTAAATGATCAGGAAAATGTTTCTAACAAAGTGAATGTTATTTTCATGCAATATGAGTTCTGAATATATGGGCAGGCAAATTGGATGGCAGCTACTGAACTCTTGGCTTCAACTTGTTTGGATAGAGCTGTACCTTAATTCTTCTTCCCCTTTCTGTTAATGGGAAGAACAGCAGCTGGGAGGAACATTTGCTGTGGGCAGAGTGTAGATTGCATTAAGGATCAAACATTTAAGCAGAACATTTCAACAGGGATGCAGAACCTATTTAGATTTCAGCTGTGAACATGTTCAATCTTGTTTAAAACTGAGCCTCTCAGAATGCCTCTGCAAAAGCTGAGAAGTACTAGAAATTAAGCTTGCATTTACCTTTGAAGCAAAAGGTCATAAGAACACAGTAAGAATACCCCCTTATTTGTTTATGTTGACAAATACTTTATGTAATATTAGTATGTGTAGCTATGGTACCAGAGTTTGAAAGTGAGCCTCATATCTTCTTGTGTGGATGGAATTCTAATAGACTTTTCCAAAACTTTTATTAGATCAGTCATGAGCTCCTGGAGACTTTAAAAAAAAAATAAAAAAAAAAGGAAAAGAGGCACAAGTTTGAATCAAAGTTTTGAAAAAAAAGCAACAACAGAACAACATCACACATTTTTGAAGGAAGAAATTCATAGAATCATAGAATGGTTTGGGTTGGAAGGGACCTTAGAGATCATCTAGTTCCAACTCCCCTGCCATGGGCAGGGACACCCTCCACTAGACCAGGTTGCTCAAAGCTTCATCCAGCCTGGCCTTGAACACCTCCAGGGATGGGGCACCCACAACTTCCCTGAGCAACCTGTTCCAGTGTCTCACCACCCTCACAAGAAAAGATTTCTTCCTAACATCTAGTCTAAATCTGTCCTCTTCCAGTTTAAATCTATTACCCCTTGTTCTGTCACTACAGACACTTGTAAAAAGTCCCTGTCAAAGCCACACTTTGAGATGTACATACTCTGACATGGACTTATCCATGGCCAGAGACACTTGAGGGTGTCTTGCTCCCAGATGGACTCATCCACAGCTCACAATTCCTTTAACTCGAGTTCACACTGTAGTTCCAGCCTGACCAGTACAAGAGCACAGAAACAGCAGTGATGCCCTGGCCATCTGCCAGCCCAGATACATCTCCATTGCTGTTATCAAAATGTTCCCAGGCAAAGCAGAGTAAGATGATAAGCAGTACAGCAGCACAGCAAGCAGTGAAAGCAAAAACAAAAAACCAGCCACTAATGAGCACTAGACTCTAGCATACAGGAGGGCAAGCAAGCTCCATGGTAAAGAACAGGAGCCTGTCAATTAATAGCTAAACAGCAGTCACTGCTAGAAATTAGATCTAGCCCATTCCAATCAAATCTGCCATTATTTCGAACCCTTTGAGCCCCATAATGGGCACCAAAAAGGACTGTCATGGTTTAACCCCAGCCGGCACAAGCACTACACAGCTGCTCATTCACCTCCCCCTGGTGGAATGGGGGAGAGAATCAGAAGAGTAAAATTGAGAAAACCTGGGTTGAGATAAAGATAGGTTAATAAGTAAAGCAAAAGCTGCACATGCAAGCAAAGCGAAAAAAGGAATTCATGTGCTACTTCACATTGGCAGGCAGGTATTCAGCCATTGCTAGGAAAGCAGGGCTCTATCATGGGTCATGATTACTTGGGAGGACAAAATGCCTAAACTCCAAACATCTCCCCCTTCTCAATTAATAGCTAAACAGCAGTCACTGCTAGAAATTAGATCTAGCCCATTCCAATCAAATCTGCCATTATTTCGAACCCTTTGAGCCCCATAATGGGCACCAAAAAGGACTGTCATGGTTTAACCCCAGCCGGCACAAGCACTACACAGCTGCTCATTCACCTCCCCCTGGTGGAATGGGGGAGAGAATCAGAAGAGTAAAATTGAGAAAACCTGGGTTGAGATAAAGATAGGTTAATAAGTAAAGCAAAAGCTGCACATGCAAGCAAAGCGAAAAAAGGAATTCATGTGCTACTTCACATTGGCAGGCAGGTATTCAGCCATTGCTAGGAAAGCAGGGCTCTATCATGGGTCATGATTACTTGGGAGGACAAAATGCCTAAACTCCAAACATCTCCCCCTTCTTTCTTCTTCCTCCAGCTTTATCTGCTGAGCATGATGTCATATTGTATGAAATATCCCTTTGGTCAATTGGGGTCAGCTGTCCAGGCTGCGTCCTCTCAGCTTCTTGTGCACTGTTTCCAGCACAAATCTAAACCATAGCCCCATACAAGCTACTATGGAGAAAATTACTTCTGTCTTAGCCAAAACCAGCACAATTTTGAACATTGAAAAAGTTTTGCTGAATCCATAACCCTTGTGAGGGTTTCATATCAAACAAGCGAGGTTTATTTTTAAATGAGAATTGTCCTTTCAGAGCTATTCTTGATGAATTCTTGTATATGCATGCTAAGCCTTACATCACTAGTCTCTTTGAAGGTCCATGAGTAGATTAATTTCTAGGGAAGGATGGAAAATGACAACAACTTGTTGCTGACAGGGCCCTTTATCTGACACAGGAATGTAGCCTTGGATTATCAAATGCATCAGCATTAACAAATACATCAATAACTCTAAACTGATAAAAATAATGGGCTGGAAAAATTTGGCCTTAATGATCTGCAGAGCAAAATTAAAAAGACAAATAAACCCAAGCTTAGAGAATATGTGAATAGAAAAGCTAGTCATTAACAATCTTGTCATATTTCTCTGCCTTGACCCTCCCCCTTACATTCAAGTAGATCTCCCAGAAAACTATATACTGAAAATGGGTACCCTGGGAAAATATCAGACGAAAAGATTTTTTCCAGGTCTCATGGTCCCTGTCTCTCTGTGGGAGCCAGCTCACAAAGCTACAGAGACAGGTTTGCTTCAGAAGCTATGGAGAGACTTCAGATGTGAAGTACCTGCTGGCACTGATACACACAGGTACCCACCATTTTTCTCTTGGGGAGCCTCCAGTCAGCTATTTTATCTTCAAGACTGTACAGAGTAGAACTGACATTAAAAAAAAATCAGAAGAAATCAGCTGCCTAACTTGTGCTGACGCTTTTGTGAGCTGAAAAGCTTTTAAGATGACAGCTCAAAGAAGCAAACCTACAGGTTGAATTGGGCATGGACATGCATCAGTCAAGGCCTACATATGCATTACTGAGTAGTGGAGCACTTTTTTGAGTTTCTGAGATCAGGCATGTTCCTCAGGTGCATCCTGATTTCATATTAGGGCATATCTAGCCACCACCTTCCCTTGCAGCCCCAGTGCCACAGAAAACAATCCAGGTGTATGCGTGGGAGCAGCTTTGGCCTGCTTCACCTGATTCCTCTGTCAGTGGCTGCAAGATTAAAATTTGAGGACAGTCAAAAAGACCCTAGTCTTTGTTTTTTGACTAGAGGTGAATCCAGCAAATCTGATCTAGAAATCACAGATATGTACAATAAGGATGGGATACAGTGTTAGAGCTGTAGTAGACTCACTTTCTAAGCTCCAGAGTGTCTTTTCTGGAAAACTCCTAGAGCAGTCTGTTTCACTTTTGCAGCATGGTTACTTCTTTACTGAGGCATTGACATGGCTTTCTCAGGCTTCTCAAGATGATTTTCACCAATTTTATACCATTTTCAAGGGATAAACGAACTTTAAAATTAGGGGAAGTGTGGCACTTTCAAACAAGGACATTGGCACAACCTGGCTAAGAAGCTGAATACATTCTCAATTACTTAGCTTATCTTCAGACTTGAGGCCATGTTACTGGTTGCATTCAGCTAAGAAATGTCAGGTGAGTCCAGGTGTGCCCACAGGTATTGTAGTCAGTGTCTGCATGTGCATTGAGGAAGCATGTGCATTCAAATTGCTATAGATGTTCTGAAGAGAAGGGTGGGGGAGGAGGAACTTGCTCATTTAATTGCCACAGCTAACCACCTTCCCTAGTAAAAGGAGCTTTACTGAACCATCTTAACAGAGGATGTGCTCTTGTGTTTGTAACACCAAAAGGAAGATTTTTGTTAAAAACATTGTTACCAATTTTTTAATAGCAATCCCTTTCCCTTCCCCTCTGCTCCCTTTCTCTGAAAACAGCTGGTTTGATCCAGCATTACCCAGGAACTGCCACACAGAGCTGGCCAGAAGAATGCACAAGCACCCAACTGACTTGTGCTAACAGAAGACAACGTGGGTCCAGCCTCTGGCCACACCCTGCTGGAAGCCCGTGTGGCCGAGTCAGATAAGAGGCATTTTCTCCACTGGAGAAGAGTGGATGAGACCTTGCTTATCTGTGCCTGCCAAGATTACAGTGGGAAACAGACACCACCATGACAAGATTTCAGTTTTAGTAATGCTTTTACTGGTAATGAAGGTCAAGACATTTTGAAACATCAACATCATTTAATTGCGTGTATTTCTAAACAACTTTTGTTTTTTTTTTTAATCTCTTTTGTACTCTTGCCCCCTCTGAAATACAGCCATGCAGGAGAGAGGTTGTGCACATTTATTCACCTGCTAGGTCAGTCTGTCTTCACCAAGGAACATTGTTCTTTTTGTCCTGAAACCTACAGTGCCTACCATAAAGAGGTGCAATGCTTTGAACCCATTCTGAGGATCTTATTCATGTGTCCTGAGGACTCCTGGTGCTCATGGGTTGTTTGACAGTCCATGGCTTTCTTGTTTATATTTCTTGTTATCAGTAGAGCAACAGCTGTTTGCCTAATGGCTTCTTCTCTTTCATCTTAAGCCTCCTGAAGCTTCTCCCCAAAATGTTGTTCCTGCTGTAGACCTCTCACTGCATCTGCTCTAGCCACTGAGCCTATGCAAGGCCACAGCTTCCATTTCACTGGAAAGGGAAACGCCCCATGCAGTCTGCAGACCATTCTCAGCAGAGTATTCTCCACTGAAAGGTTTAGTTTGACTGGGGAAGGTCTGCATATACTCCTTTACCCAAAAAATATTGTAGGGCCTGTCACTCTGGAAGTTTCCATGTAATAGGTGCATTGGGAATTTTACACAGCTCTCCTGCTCTGAGGTAGAGCTCAGTGTGACTGGGAGGTAACTCAACTGAAGTCTTTTCTGTGTTAGTTTAACTGTCACAACATGCCACCCTGTGTTCTTGGCTATGGATCAATTGGAAGGAAAGAAAGTCCATTTCCATAAGTTTCCCCTGGATAAGAAAGGAAATACAGATGTGGTGACTAACAAACTGATCTCACTTGGAAAAATCAGCAACATCTTCTTCATCCATGTCTTTTCAGCTGACCACAAGGTTGGCAAGAGACCAAAATATTCCCCAAAAGACAGGTCTATGGCTTTCACATAGACAGGCCATTGGAAAGCACCAACAAGCCAGGCGCGAGGCAGTACTAGATTTTGCCCTGGAGTAGGCAGAGAAACTGTCAGTATCCTGGCATTACTGCTTATCTGTATTCCTCTGTGTGGAGCCCAGCATTACAGCTCCAAAGAAGATACTGCCCAGCATCTTTTTGAACCTCTCTGCCACCTTCACAATTATTATGAAAGACCCAAAATTTACAAACCAACTGAACTTCCTGCCCCAAATTAATTGCCCCTTATCATTATGCCTAAGAGCAGAAGATATCACAAGGGGTACTGGAATGATTGAAAATGAATTGTCTATCAGCAAGGAAGAGAGTGAGGTCATCCAACCTTTGCCACCTGAAAGCTGCATGTCTAGCACAAGACATTTGCCTGGGCTTTCCCTCCAGTCAATGGAGTGACTCCAGAGAGTGATTCACCACCTCCTAAGAATAGTGCCTGGGGTAGGTGGAGTGAATCACCCTGGGGAATTGCCCAGCTCTCTGTGAAGGGAACTTTGCCAGATGGCTTTGATGACAAGCCTTTTTTTAGGTGCGTAGAAGTAGATGAGCTGAAATCCCACCTCAAAATGTTCAACCTCACTGTCTTCCTGAAACAGTGAAGAGCTGCAAATTGCACGATGAACCTGCAAACAGCCATTGTTTTTAAATGGCAGCCTTTACCCAATAGAATAATAATCCTATGTAGATTTCACAGGGTAGGTGGAAGGCACCTGGGACCCCAGACCCAGCACATTGCAGTCTGCCTCCTTGAGCAGAGGGTGCGGTGAGAGGTGCGAGGCTGTTCCCTTCACCTCTTCCCCGTGGTATGGCATGGCTGGCTCCAGCTCTGGCACCCGCTGAATTTGTACTCCTCTCATTTCCACTTCATGCTCTTTTTCTACTCCCATGCAGCCTCACAACGTACAAGCTCCACGTTTCAGATCATAGAATCATAGAACGGTTTGGGTTGGAAGGGACCTCAGAGACATCAAGTTCCAATCTCTCTGCTATAGGCACGGACACCTCCCACTAGCTCAGGTTGCTCAAAGCCTCATCCAGCCTGGCCTTGAATACCTCCAGGGATGGGGTATCCACAGCTTCCCTGGGCAACCTAGATAGCTAAAGCTCACACTTCATTCTGCTGAGTGCAGTGAGAGGCCTGAGGGCACATGAAAGCCGACGTCAGCATGAAGCACTGGCATGGGTACTGGTCAGGCAGGTGTAATGGACCACCCTGTCACACAAACCAGCCACATGTTTTCCTGCAGGAAGGTCACCAAATGTTGAGTCTTGGTGAGTGTGTTTCACCTAACAACTTGTGGACAAATCTGCTGAAGTACTTTGGGCGACTGCAAAAGAAAAAAAAATTAATCCTTCGCAGAACATTTGTTTTACACAAAGCACAAGATTTGTAGAAAAATAGAGTAAACTATGCAGGAAATAAACATTTATAGAGGAAGAAATGCTCTCAAGTATGAATTAATTATCTTTCTTCTCAGGCTACAATCTTCTAACAAGTGAGGAATACCAGACACATGACAGTGAAATCATCACCTGAATTAACTGTATTCGTGTCTGGTTTTGTCAATATTGTTCGTTCAAAGACATGGGATTGGCAGGTTTTAGATCCTTTTGTGTGCTGTTAATTTTTTCTCCTGTCAATATTTGCATGTGTTTAACTCAGTGGCCTAAACTCCTTTTTTAGTATGCAAAGGCAATTTCTTTGTAGGGGAAGAATAGCACAACAAGAGGTGTCCTTGCAGTGCTGTTCTGGCAGGAAACATGGCCTGTCACAGCCATGAATAAAAACCTGCTTTTTCAAAAAATTGTCAGGATGTTTCTGGTTATCTGATTGCTGGTCAGAGGTTGAAGTGCTGGTCCCTGCAAAAAATATCCAAAGTTTGAATAGTGGCTGATCGACTGATATCTGTTTACCCAGAAGGTCCCTACAGAGTTTCTATTTTTGGTAGTCCATGTATTTGAGGACATAGGCCCTCAAAAGGATTGAAAAAAAAAAAAAAGAGACACCAGAATCACGTCCTCAGCAATGCTCCCACAGTTCATGCTTTTGCTGCTTCAGAGGTGATAGGAAAGGCCTAGTGCCTTCTGTACAGCCCGGATCTGACGCGAAGCACGTCTGACCCCACTCCCCCATGTACTGTCCCACAGGGAAAGCAGAACTGCTTATTTTTAGCCTTCTTTCTAGCCAGAGACGCTGTCAGAACCTCACTGTTTGCCATTTCCTCAGTTTCTGCCCTCTAAACGCAGGCCCCCATGGGGTGAATCCTAAACATCATCATCTCAAAAGGGTCCCTCTGTGAAAATGAAGGGCTCTTGCCCGAGGCTTAAGGGAGGTCCACCTCCATGGGAGGCCGTTATAGGCAGGGAGTGGCAGGTCTGTGCCACAGAACTCTCCTCACCCCCCACCGTTTTGTGCTGACTGGCCCCGCCTGCAGCCGTGGGAGTGCCTATGTTTGTCTCTGAAGAGCCATCCACAGGCACCTACTTGGACTCTCCCTGCACACTGCTTGGCCTGTTTGCTTTACAGGGATCTCTGCCGGCCAAAGCTACCCTTGCTCCAAAGGCACCAGCTGATCAGTGTTGGTGTGTGATTGACAGTGGGCCTGGTCAGTTGGCTTAAGGAAGGTCCTTGGGCGGCAGGGAAGCCTGGATGCCAGGTGAGATACTGGAGGCTGAGGTCTGAGGGGAGGAGATGCCATGTGTCCCTCCAGTGAAGCCTGGAGAAGGCAACAGGGAGAAGTTTTTAAATCTCCTCTTCCCTTTTTGGCTTCACAGCTCAAGACAAAGGGATTTGTGTGAAGTTACTCACACATAACTTCGCACGAGTCAAGTGGCTTGGGAAGAGAAAAAAACCCATGACAAGCCTTTAAAAAATATCACACCCACTTGTAGCTGCACAAAGATAGATTTAAGCAGTTTTTCATGTTCCCCATGAAAAGTTTTTCATATCCCCTATGAAAAACAACCATCAAGCCTTAACGAGAAAGCAGAGAGGGCAAGTGAGGGTGTGTTTGTCTGCAGACAGCAAAAATAGAATGACATTTTTTCAAACTATTTTTCCAGTCTGCCAAGACTGATTTCTAGACAGCGTATGATACAAGCAAGAAATCTGCTGGTCTGTAGACTTCTGCAGTTTGTGATCAGCCAGCCATAATTTCTCTCAACAGCTGATTGTGGCCAATGTGTGATTCATGACCTAGCTAACCTTATTTTTAGCTGTTGAGCTCTATGGCTGCAGAAGAGCTTGTGTTCAGGGAGCAGGAACAAGATAAACTTGGTATCTGTTTAAAAGAATCAGCTTACTGAAATAATTGTGACATATGTTCACTGGAGATCCAGTCCCACTTCCTATTAGGTAGGTTAAAAATACTATGATAGCCTTTAATCTAGATTTCTTGTAAGAAGTTCTAAGGGCTAATGTGATTATTAATAATTATTTCAAGTTTGTGCTACCTACCTGAGCACCTCTGTCAGGGGGTATTATGCAGCTACTGCAACCAAAATGTGGGCAGATTTTGGAACAGAAACCTTGGACAGAACGGGAACAGGAATCTCTACTTCTTGAGTGGTTGGCTGACATCCCTGGAAGACCTCTCCTGGTCTCAAAGAAGTCAGACACCACATACAAATAATGAGGGGAAAAAAACTGCTCAGAGCTGGTCTTGCCCAATCCCCCCACTTCCTCCTCCATTCTACTTTGGTTTTCACAATTAGATGCAGCCATAAAGCTAGGTGCAAAGGCTGACAGGCTGGCTTCGTGGAAATCAGTGACAAAGCTCACACTGACTTCAGAAGAACCTGAACTTCATCTGCAGTGTCAAAGGCAGATCACAGATCATTAATATTTTACTGCTTTTGCAAGAGTATGAGATGAGGAGAACTGTAATCTTGGTACTGTTTGACACAGGACTATTTTGGAGCTACTCAACTACTCCATTCAGTTCAATGCATAGAATGGCTATGAGTCAGCTGAAAGCATTGCTTGGTAGTTCCCTCTAATAATATGAGCATTTGGGTCTCATTTTCAAAGTAGGCCACATATAGCCAGGAAGAGTCAGCCAAGGATGCTGGTAAAGGGACATCTCAGTCCTTACTAAAGCCTCAACAACTGAAATGCAGTTTCAAAACAACCTTTATTCTGCTTGAAGACTTACTACAATTTTTAAAGCAACTTAAGAACAAGACACAGCTCCACCAACTCTATAGCTTAAACAAAACTTCAAGGAGGCATGTTTTCACTGTTGCCTAGTACAGACAATTTACAACCCACTTTACCCTCCACCTCCTCAAAGACCATTTTAAAACAAAGCAATCTTAACGTTTTAAAGACATTTAACAGAACAGAGCTTTATTTAAAAAAAAAAAAGAATAAAAAAAAATAGCAGCATCTTGGGCAGCTAATGCAGTCTCATTAGGACAAGTGCAATGCAATGTTACCAACTCCCACAGTCCAGTTTAGTCTTCAACTGCAGCAGACACAACATGATTCTACAAAAGATGTTGCATTTTGGAACCTTGTCCCATGGGAGGCATTGTGCTTTGAGCTGCCCATTTCTAAAGTGACCCTGAAAAAAAACAATATCAGGATTCACTTTCCCAACTTAATACCATGCATAGCAAAAGCACTGTGTGAAAATCGGCAGAAGTTTTCCCCATTAGAAGCATTTGAATGTTTTCTCAAGCATTATTATTTCATTGCCAATTACAAGACAAAGCCATTTCTTTACTACAGAACAGCTGACAACAAATAGAGAATTTGAAGATTTGGTTTTACAGATTGCTTGACAAGATCTCTTAGATAACCGAACCATACAGACAAGCTTTATTTTTTTTTAAAGAAAATATCCAACAACACAGAAACTCAGTTTTCTAACTGTATTTGGAAACATGCTGCACCCACAAAAGTCTAGTGTGCATGTGTGTGTCTTTAAACAAAGTTAACAATATAATTTACTGAATTCAGCAAAACGATCACATTTGGTGAAAATGGACCTATACTGGGATCTATTCATACATAAACACAGCAAGGGTGCATGCATATGCACAGATACACATTCTCAAACCTGCAAATTCAAATTTCAACTTAAGGAAATCAGAAACTCCTAATTTTGCTTGTGGGTTTTGGTTTTCTGTGTCATGTCTCATACTTTTGAAAGGCCTTGTGAAAGTGCTGCTGCAGTGCAGCCTAACTTGGAGATTTAAAATACAACAAAAAATTACCCAAACCAAAAAAAACATAAAAAACCAAATCCCACCCTCGAATCATGTTAGATAGAAAAAAGTGCATGTAAATAGAAATACAGAAAAGCACCGTGTTTCTTCAGTTATATCCACATGCCTTTTTTCTATGTATTTTAGTCTGAGATCAAATCAAAACTGGAGTGAACAATATGGTACATTTAAGGACTAACAACTCTGCAGTGAATAGGGCCTTTGGCAGGATGTAGCTCTGCGCATTGAGGAGGGAGGGAAATGCAGAGGCCACACAATATGTAAGTACCAAAGAAAACCTACTCATGCCAATTTGAGGGCATAAGTGATCCTTGCAAATTGCACAGCCCCTGTGTAGGCAGAACTTCCCCTTAGGAAGCCCTAAGCACTCATCCTCGCAACATAGTGCTTATTTCTCATTGTTATTTGTGCAAGAAAAGCAAGTGCCAAATTTGCACACACACCATTTTTTTTTTTCTCTGCTACAACAACCACAGATGAAAAGAAGTTGTACAGCACGATAGGAATAAATGATATCTCATACTGGGCTGGGCATGCTAACGATATAGCCTACTGACATAGCAGAGGAAAATTAGAGGAATATGAGGAAAATTAGATCCAAATACCTTAACTATGATAAAATTTCTTGACAAATGCTATGTGAAACATGAATCGAGATTACATATATTTTGCTTACAGAGAAAAAAAAATACAATTTACTCTTAAAATATTTAACATCCAAAAATCAATATATGTCCAAAGAATATCTTGGATTGCTATAAGTGTTGAATTGTTATATATTGAATTAATTTGTAACTTCTAGCCCAGTAGTGTAACTGGCATGCTAGAGTAACTGTTCGTGCTTTCCATTGTAAAAAACAGTTATTAGTAAAACAAATTGACATGATCCTACAGGCTTGAAAAGAGTGTGGAATGAGGAAGGGATAAAGACTAAACTTCTATTGAGAAAAAATATTCAGAATTATTTTGTAAGTGGTGACTATCCCAAAACATTTGTGTTGGTTGTATCTTGTTTCCTGATATAAATTCTATTAAGAAAATACATCTATAGGAAAGCAAAGACAACCCACCAAAAAAAAGAACACAAAATCAAAATGAAATCAAAAGCCTTACAGCCTCAGAAATGAAGGAATAATGTAAAAATTGAAAGATAATATAAAAACACTGGAGACTGGCAAATTTCTTCTTACTATATCCAACAGCTTAATAAGCACTCTGTAATTTGAATTAAAACACACGTATTTCTAAACCAGAGCTATTATGACAGAACTCCATAGGCCTTAGTCTTTTGTTTGTGTGTGCAACTCCCTTTAATAGTAATGGGTTTTGTCTTTGCATCTTGGGGGAAGAATAAACTAATACTTTCACTAAGTCAAAAACTTTTCCAAGATTTCTCTGAACTTTCATTATCAGTTTGGAAATGTGAATTTCCTCTGTGGTCAGGACAACAAATAACCATTGCAAACCACACACAGTGAATTGTCCCAGAATTCCTAATAAGTTTGCTCTAGTGGAATTCATGTATTTGTTTCCTTTAACTAAACCATAATTCTATAGGTCTCTGGTGCCTGAAATTATAGATGTGTTCACTTTGATACTGCCTCAGCCTACAAGCTTATGAAAATAAATCCAAAATGTTAACTATGATAATCTAATAATTTCCAAAACAGACATATTCCAGTTTAATCAGCTCTATGTTGTATCCAAATGTTCTCAGTAAAGGTGGGAGCTTTTTTTAAAAAATACTAATACAAAAAACAAACCTAGGCAACAGATTAGAGAACCTTCCTTCATATGAAGTGAAAATACCTTTACATGCTGACAAAAATTCTGCCACAGTAGATCAAGAAGTCACTTATTTACTATTAAGAGTGGATTCATTCTGAAATCCAAACTACCTACTCCAATAGTGAAATATCCCCATTTTTTTTATGCAATCACTATCAGAGAAGGTAATACAACTTTTTGTCTTCAAAATACAAAGACAATCATGATAAAAGTTCAAAATGCTTGAAGAAGCAAACATAGCATGGTACCGTATTCTAAAGATATCTTTGAAATGATATTGTTGGACTCAGTGATATTTTGTAATGTTCATATATTTTTTTTATTGAATAAAGCAGCTTTGAAGCTTATCAGGCACTGCCCAACAAAATATTTAGTTGAAAAAAAAAATTGTGAACTTTTAAAACTTTGAGCTAGTAGCTCAATATTCTATACAAAGAAAATTGTAAAATATTTCATAGTTTTAATTCTGCAGCCAACTCTTCATGGCTTCCTGTACATCTAAAAAAAGAAACCCAAAACCCTAACTAACAACAAAATGAATAACAAAAAATAATCATCAGGAAAAATATTCTCAGGCAAAAGAAAGAAAAAAGAAGACAAGGAAAAAAACAAGCTTAACCTGTAGATATGCTTAAGAGAAGACTACAGCCTAAAGAAAATTCAGTTTTGCATAGCACAGTCTAAGAAGTCAGCTTTCAGCAAACAGAAAGGGCAAAGAGATGCAGTTTGGTACTGATAGTTTCCATCAATGATAGTTAGTCATCCAATACTATGTACATTATTATATACTGTATGCCATTGAAAGTCCTGTTTTCTTCAGTCTTAAATATATTCTTAAAACAGGATTTTTAAACATCTAAACAAACACTTCCTGGCACTTTGCTATTACAACTCCTCTGAACAACATACTGCAACTGAAGTCCTTTAAAGTGTCCCTTAGAAATGAAAGTGCCATTCTGCTACATATCATTCACCAGAAACCAAAAAATGCACAATGCTGTGTATCTGGATCCACTGAGTGCAGCAACACCAAATCCAAGCCAGGTTGTGACCACAAAATTC
>VZTO01011392.1:79511-90828 GCA_013400615.1 Syrrhaptes paradoxus | reverse complement strand
GGAAGAAATGTTTCCTTGTGCAGGGGGTGAGGCAGGGGCCCAGGGTGCCCAGAGAAGCTGTGGATGCCCCATCCCTGGAGGGGTTCAAGGCCAGGCTGGATGAGGCTTTGGGCAACCTGGGCTAGTGGGAGGTGTCCCTGCCCATGGCAGGGGGTGGCACTGGATGATCTTGAAGATCCCTTCCAACCCAAACCCTTCTGTGATTCTATGAAGTCCCTAGAGATCGGTCCCGTTTCCCAACCAGCACCATCCTGAGACGCAGGAAGCAGCACATCGTGACATCCCCAAGAACACAGATACCCGAGACTCCCAGACCATCAGAGCTATGAAGACACCAACTTTCCATCTCCTCTAAAGCCCAGGCAGCACTGCAACCAAGAAACTTCCAAACCACACGGGCACCTTCATCCGGACACCAAACTCCAGCTCACACCTTTCCTCTGCACCAGCTCGCGTTTGCGTTGTGGCACAGTGGTGTCAAACCCACCAGGAGAACCTCATTCCAGCGTCTGAGCAGATGGTGGCAAACAAGCTCAAATGAACACTTTGCCAACCCCGACTTGGCCAAAACCGGGGCGTCCCCAGAAGGTTTTGCACAGCTTTAACTAAACCCAGCTTCCGAAGCCAATTGCTGTTATAATGATGCAATTTAGGGGATAAACAAGCCCTTAAAGGCTGGTGCTATTCAGGAGCAAATCATGGTGTCTGGAGGCAGCTTGCCACGGCCCTGATGAGACGGCACCAGCTGACAGCCGATGGGAACCAGTGTGAGCACAGCTGGAGCCAGCCGAGCTGGCCGGATGCTCACCAGGCTGGTCCAGCTCCAAGCGCAGTGGACACGCACCCAGTGCCACCGTCCAGGCTGGACCAGCTTGGCGAGCGCCTGCCCAGCTCCGAGCTGGACCAGCTTGGTGGGCATTTACCTGGTGCTGAGCTCCGGGATGAACCAGCCCTGTGAGCGTTTGTCTGGCGAGCATCCCCCCGAGCCGGTCCAGCCCGGAGCTTGGTGCTGGGGAGATGCTCACGGGGCTGATACAGCCCAGAGCTGGGCACTGGGGGGATGCTTGCAGGGCGGATGCTCGGGGCTGGAGACAGTACTGGGGGAAGCGGGAGGATATGGCGCTGGGAGAGCAGAGGAGCTGGATTAGGCCAGGGCAGGACCAGCCTCACCAGGGCGCCTGCCCCTTCCCCTCAGCGAAAGGTCCAAGTATGGGGGGTGCTAAGGGACAGCTTGGGACCATACTGGGGGGCTACCAGGGGCAGAGAGTATCTGAAAATCAAGGAACCCCCCTCCCCACTCCTGGGTTACAGGAGTCACTGTCCCCCCACACCATGCAGCCTGCGGGGGGGTGGATGTGCCCACCCCTGCACCCCTCCTGCCCGCACATCCACAGGGATGGGGGAGCACATCTGCCCGGCTCAGCCCCCCACCCTGGGGACAGCGGTGTGGGGGGGCAGGGCCACGCTTGGCTCAGATCCCTGGTCTGGGGGCGATGTCGGGGGACAGCAAGCCCCCCCACCACGCAGCTCAGGGGTATGGATGTCATCCCCCCAACGCAGCCTCAATCCAGGGGAAAGGGGGGGGAGCGCAGCACATCCCCTGGCTCAGACACCCCCTCCAAGGGCTAACGTGGGAGGAGACAAAGCCCCCCCGGGCTGCGGTACCCCCCTCCCGAGGGACAAGCATCCCCGCGGGGTCCAGCAGGGCAGAGCATCCCCACCCCAGCCCCACCCGGGGGGGACAATGGGGAGCAAAGCCCCACCGCCCCAATCCCCCCCGGGGCATCCCCTCGAGAAGGGGGGGGCAGAGCATCCCCGATGCGGGGCAAAAAGGGGCAGAGCCCCCCGAGTCCAGCCCCACCAAGGGGGGGAGAAGGGGGGCTGAGCATCCCCTGCCCGGCCCCACCGGGGCTCCCCGGGGCAGAGCGCTCCCGGCCTGGCCCCGCGAGGGGCGCAGCATCCCCCGTGGGCAGCGTGGGGCCGCCCGGCCCCGCCCGCACTCACCGGCCGCCGAAGTCGCTGGAAGCCGCCGCCGCCGCCGCCGCCACCTCCCGCTGCCCGCCCCGCCCCGCCCACTGCGTCACCGTCCCCGCCTGGCCACGCCCCCTGCGGCCACGCCCTCCGGCTGGCCACGCCCCGGGGGATGAATCCCCCCTGGGGGGCAGGAACCCTCCTCGGGGGGCAGAGAACTCTCTGGGGGGCCAGGAACCCTCCTTGGGGGGCAGAGAACACTCTGAGGGGGCAGGAACCCCCCCTTGGGGGGCAGAGAACTCTCTGGGGGGGCAGGAACCCTCCTTGGGGGGCAGAGAACTCTCTTCGGGTGCAGGAACCTTCCTTGGGGGGCAGAGAGCTCTCTGGGGGGACAGGAATCCCCTTTGGGGGGCAGAGAACTCTCTGGGGGGGCAGGAATCCCCCTTGGGGGGCAGAGAACTCTCTGGGGGGTCAGGAACCCTCCTTGGGGTTTCGTAACCCCCATGAGGGCAGGACTCTCCCCAGGGGCTTCATCCAGCCCTAGAGAGTGGGGGGCAGCAGCAGACCCAGGTTGTGGGGGGCAGCCAAGCCCTGGGTGCCCCTTTTCCCCCCTCCCCATCTGCAGAGACCCCCCCACCACATGGGGAGCAAAGATGGGGCCAGGCGGTGAGCCCTGTGGGGGGATGGGGTGCGTTGCCCCTCCTGATTTTGGCAAAACCAATCGTCCCTTGGTCTCTCGCACCCAAAAAAGGGGTTTGGGACAGAGCTGTCCGTGAACGGCAGCAGGAGCAGCCAAAGGGTTAACCCAGCCCAGCGCCCTGCCCAGCACAGGGAGGCATCGTTAGCAAATAAGCAATTAATTTGGGGCGCCTGAAACCACAAGACGCTGCTCCTACCCTCACACAACCATCCGCATCCCTCCGGCGTCCCTTCACCCAGGTGCCCTTCTCAGCAGCCCAGCTGGGAACCAGTGGGATCACCAGTGTCACCAGAGCAGCCCCAGCTCCTCCATCTCACCAGGTTTGTCACATCGGGCTCATTCCTCAGTAATTTTTGTTGGAGAATTTTGGAGAAGTCTCGGATAAATGCCCCCAGCCCGCTGGAGGAGCGAGTGTGCTGGATGCAAACGCTGGCCAGACTCTGAAACAACTGCTTTTGTCACATCTTGGTAAAATTTTATCTGTTTTCCATGTGCCAGAGTTTTCCAAGCCAAGACAACCTCTGCTTTTTAAAAATAATACTGTTGTATTTATCTCAAATAACGATGATGAACAGCACAGTCCAAGGAAAACATTTTCAGGTACCAAGGAGGGGGGTAAAGCCATCAGCGCCTGTGTTAACTGCCATTGCCTTTAATTCCTAACCATCATTTTTAAAACAGATTAATTAAAAACAGCATTTCTGTCAAGGAATGGCCTTTCCTGTCTGGGATGATCAAAATTCTTCTGAATTGTTGGATTGCTGATAAAATGCTCTCAATGTATTTTAAGAAACGCTGAGTGAAAGAAATACAGTCGGGAGTGTAAGTTATACACACCGCCAGCTCCCGGCCATGCCCGGAAAGCAGAAGAAACGTGGATTTCTCTGTACCCCGCGTTACCTCGCTTTAGCGAGGCAGGAGAGCATCTCACTGCGGCCCCGGCCTCCTGAGAGCCAAATCCTCTCCTGGGGGTTTGTAGCAAAGGAGCACAGGCGGAAAATGCAACACCCTGGGGATGCTTGGTGCCTGTCGAGGGAGGGAAAGCGGGACAGGGCTTCTGTCCGTCTGTTGTTGTGTAAATCCCAAAGGAGGGCAGCAAGACCCCACCAACCTCCCGGTTTGGATGTGCCCGGGTCTGGCCGGGAATCCCAACCAGCATCTGCTCTTGGCAGCGTCCAAGCACCCGTTTCAGCGTGGCACGAGCGTTCAGGGGGATGCAGGCCCCGAAATTGCTGTCAGACCTGGGCTGCTGCTTCCATTTTCCCTTTGCAGATCCTCTTCAAGGGATTCTTCCCCCGTGAGGTGGCACCACTGCTTCGACACGCACCGAGCACCAAATTTAGCCCTAAAATAAATAGTAAATACAGCCGGCAACACCCATCACCGCACCCGCAGGCGAGGGGTCCCCACCGTGAAGGTGGGTAGGGGGCAGCGGTGTGAGCTGCCGCCTGGTCACTGGGGTCAGTGGTCACCTGCAGGGTGGGGGGGGCTCAGGGGACAGCCTGGGGTGGTGACAGGGTGCTGCTGGAGCCGGAGGTTCGAGGGGCAGCAGGAGGGGGAGCACACAGGGGTCAGCACTGGGGGAGCGCTCAGGGGTGCAAGAGAGTCGTTACTGGGAGGGGGAATTGCCTCAGAGACCCCTGTTACTGGGGGGACTGGGAGAGGGGACAGTTACCTCAGAGACCCTCATTACTGGGAGGACTGGGAGAGGGGACATGGTTACCTCAGAGACCCCTGTTACTGGGAGGACTGGGAGAGGGGACATGGTTACCTCAGAGACCCTTGTGACTGGGAGGACTGGGGGGGAACCAATCTCCCCAGGGGCGCTTGCTGCTGGGAGGACTGGGGGCAATCTCCTCAGAGGTCCTCATTACTGGGAGCACTGGGCACCCAGTTACCCCAGAGGTCCTCATGACTGGGAGGGGGCAGTTGCCCCGCAGCCCCCCGTAACTGGGAGCACTGGGCAGCCCAGGGCCCTCGAGGCCTGGGGGGACAATCACCTCAGAGCCTCTCCTTACTGGGGGGGGTAAAGCCCCCAGGGGCCCTTGTTACTGGGCGAACTGGGAAACCCCCTCCAGCGCCACAGTTACCGGGGGGCCCTGGTTACTGGGAGGACTGGGGGGGGTCAGCTGCCCGCAGGCTGTCGGCACTGGGACGGGGACCAGCGCCCCTCTCCTCTCACTGGGAGGACTGGGAGAGGGGGGGCTGTCACTGAGCGCTGCCGACCTTCCCCCGCCCCGTGACGTCATAGCGTCGCGCCGGCGGGGGTCACGGGCAGATGACGTCATGGTGTGGGGCGGGGGCGGTGCTGTCCCCGCGGCCCCGCTGCGGCCCGGGCGGGACATGGCCCCTCGCGGCCGCCCCGACGCCGCCGCCATGCCCAAGAGGGGCGCCCGCAAACGCCTCAAGTTCCGCGCCGACGACGTGTGCTCCGAGCGCGGTGAGGAACCAGGGGAACGGCCCGGGGCCGGGGCCTAGAGCGGGGCCTGCGGGGAGCGGGCCCGGGGCCGGGGCCTGAGGGGAGCGAGGCCAGAGCAGGGCCCGGGACCCGGCCTTACTGGGGGAAGATGGTCTGGGCTAGCCGGAGAGGAGGGGCTGGGGCCTGAGGGGCGAAGTGGCTTTTCCTGAGGGATTGAGGGGCCTGGGCTTGGCCAGGGTTGAGGGGAGATGGGGATGGGCCTGGCTCCACCGGGGGAAGACAGCCTGGGCAAGCCGCAGAGGAGAGTCTGGGCTTCGGCTGGGGCCTGAGGGATGAAGCGGCTTTGCCTGAGGGATTGAGGGGCCTGGGCTTGGCCAGGGTTGAGGAGAGATGGGGAGGTGAGCCGGGCCTGCTCGGGCTTGTTGAAGGAGAGAGCTGCCTCCAGTGGATGGTGCTGGCCTGGTGTGGGAGTGGGGAAGTGAGCTGTCTGGGGCTGTGCAAGAGGAGCCTGGGCCCAGAGGATCCGGCAGGCATGAGTCAGGTTGTGTGTGGGGGCGTGTGTGGGGTTAGGTGTTGGGTGAGGTGGAGGGAGAACTGTGCTGGGATGGGCTGGGTGGGGATCCGCAGGGCCTGGTAGCCTGATGGGCTGGGGTAGTGGCCTGCTGGGGGCTCCTGGCTTGCACCTCTCAGCTGGGGCTCCTTTTCCTGCTGTGCACTGCCTGCTCAAGCCTGTGTTCCTATGGGGAGTGTCCCCTTGAGGATGACGGCTCTTAGACCTTCTATCCCCTCCCCTATAATCCATAATCCCGCTGACGCCCTGTCTCCCCCCTCTCCTGCAGTGACGGTGGCAGATTATGCTAACTCAGACCCAGCTGTCGTGAAATCTGGACGGGTGAAAAAAGCTGTGGCCAATGCAGTGCAGCAAGAAGGTGAGTCTGCACTGGGCAGCCTGCCTTCTCCAGGCTGCCTCGCTGTTTTGCTGGCCTCTGCATGATGTAGGAAACTCTTCTTCCATGGCCTGAGAAAATCTGTCTCATCTGATGCCTGAAAGTGCAGCTGTGTTCCTCTGCAGAATCAGATTTTTAGGCTCTTGGGAGTTTTTGCAGAAATCCTGTTGGCAGTCCAGTAAGAATTGCTGTTAGTGCCTGAAATGGAAAGCTTCTTTCTGTTAGCTATTGGGTGTTATCTCCTGTTCAAAGGAGAAAGTAACAAAGTAGGAGTCTTTATTACTTTATTATCTCATCTAAAACTGTAGACAGCAAAAGTGTTCCCACCTGTGCTGTAAGCTGCCAGGAGGTCTTCTGAGAGTGTTGCTGTTTCCTTGTTGAACTGTGTAAACAAGCAGTTTCCTGGAAAGGTGTTGCAATATTTTGTTATCTACTTCCTCCTTGATTTTCTGAACTAACACACCCTGTTTGCTTGAGAAAAGTTAATGTTTAGGCCTCAACTTTTAAACGTAGCTGGTCACACATGTTGGAGGTGATGTTTTTACACTGAGAGTGGCAACTGAACCCTTCATGTAGGAAAACTCTTGTTATGTTGCTGAGATCTTGCACGTTTAAAGAAAATAGGTTCCTTGCAGGAGTGCCTGTCATGGGGAAACTGGTGGTAATGCTTTTTAGCTGCTACTTCCAAAAGCAGTTAAGATCAAGGCAGCTCCCTCTTTTGTTGCCTTTGTTCCCTTCCCGTTCCTTCTCCTCTTCACCCCTCTGTTCTCTCTGAGGCAGTGCCTCAAAGCACCACCCTTCAGCATCATACCTGGCAAACTGTTGTCTTTTCTTTCTCCTTACCTGACCCCCCGTCCTCATCTGGCTTAACCCCTCTCCTAAAATCCTGCTCGCCTCCCCGCTCTGCTCTCTAGATGACTCCAGGTCACAGCAGTTCCCCGCCCATCCCTTCCTCAGAGTCACTGGGGCTTTCCCCTCCTTATGTGGGATCCTCGGGATCTCTCCTCCCCAGCCCCAGGGCTGTGCTCCAGCCTTATCTCGTGCAGTCATGGTGCAGCCTTATCTGGTGCAGCGAGTGACGCATGGGGACAGCAGGCAGCTGGGAGGGGACAGCAGCCTCTGCCTGGGGAGCTTTAGCCTTTGGCCCCTTTGACTCCTGTCTCCCTTGGCTCCAAGTAAACATCACGCTGCGTGCAGCTGCCAGCGAGCGGGGAGCAAAGGCCAGGTGGAGTTCTCCTGAGCTTTTTTCCTCCTCTTCCTAACCCCTGCGGTCGGGGTGGGGATTACTGGTGTGAGCTGAAGAGAGGGTGCCTCTCTGCGAGATTGCAATGCAGTGTGATTCAGCACGCGAACTTGTGTTCTCAGCTCCGATGTTGATCTTTCCTTTGCAGAGTGGGACGGTTTCTTTTTGTAAATCGCTCTCTGAGTCTTAGTTGTCTTTTCTTGCTTGGCTGTATTTGATGTCATAACGTGCTGCCGTTCCTGGTGCCATCTGTTTCTCTTTTTGCCTGTGAAAGGTCACAGGGCAGTGCAAGTTGACAGTGTAGGATGCCACTACAGCGCGTGCATTACACAGTAAACTGCAAAGTGAGGCAGAACTGGTTTAGGAAAGCACTGGAAGTATCTCCAGTCAGTGGGTACAGTCAAGCTCTATCCTAAGACTGGCTTTCCATCTCCTGCTACCATTTCAAAACCTTCTCCTGTGGTTAGAAATGAGAACATCTTGGCTGAATTTATTTATGGTTAGATGCTGATCTTTTTTTTTTTCCCTTTTTCCCCAACACTCTGTCCCTTGAATTCACACAGCACTTCTTGCTCTTCAGCGGCTCTGGTGACTGTAGCTGTGATGTATAAAACCTTCCTGGGCTTCGGTTTGTGCTGGGTTAGAAAAGCCTGAGCAGTGCAGTCCATCCCTGGCGTGGTCAGGTGCCTCAGGGTAGAAGTACTTTTCTCCATCCGAGCACATTGGGTTGAAATTCAGCTTTCTTGCATGAGTTTTCCAGACTATTTGTAAAATGTTTGTAATGCTGTTATGATGCTGGCCTTTCTACGACAGTGCCTCATGCAGGATTTAACCCTTTTTTTCAAGAGTGTCATATTACTGCCTCACACGTGGATTTTTGTGTCCTAATGAGCCTTCAATTTACAGATCAATTTAAAAAATAATATTTCCTAAGAGGATGTGTCTAAATGTCTCCCCAGACGCAGCAAAAAAAACCCCAAACCCAGCTGATTCTTGCTGTTTTCCTCCCTCATTAGGCCAGAGTCTTTCCCTTCATTAAATTCTAGAACAAGCGGAGCTCCTGTGCTTGCCGCTGAGCTGTGTTGCTGAGGGATTGCGTGTCATCGACCGCAGGATCTCTTTATCATGCCGAGAAGGGAGTGTATCTTCTCTGGGTTCATGGAACAATCCCAGAGTGGGTGCTGGCTCTGTACAGGCTGAAGGGTGGTCACGCAAGGACGCTCTGGTATGCAGGGGAACCAGTTAGCGCTGTCGAAAAAGAGCCTGTCTTGTTCCAAATTGTCAACAGCTCCAACTAAACCAATGGGATCATGTGCGTGATGTGCCAGTGATCATCCTCATTGTTCATTCTTTCAAACAAGAAGCTGAAGCTGTTTCCAGTTCGCTCACCCATGCTAATCTTTCTCTGACAAGATAATCCTCTGGCCCAGGATTTACTTGCTTACGGAAAACTTGAATGCAGTGAGGGTGTTGTTTCTTAGCAGTGGCTGTGGCCGTGGTTCAGCTGAAGTATCTCCTGAACTTGGATCACCTTTTCCTTCCTGCTGGTATACTTACATGTTGTTGCTTGTCGTTCTAGTAAAATCCCTCTGTGGTTTGGAAGCTTCTTGTGTTCCTGCTGAGGAGGTTCTCTCTGTGTCTGGAGAGTCTTGTGACAGCAGCAATGAAATGGATCCAAAGGAAAGCATCAATGGGCGAACTGCGTCTAGAAAGAAGAAGAGCAAAAGGCACAAAGGTAGGGTCGCCAGCCTCTCCTGGGGGGCTCTGCGTGGGCTGCTTCTGTCTTCTGCGTGGGTAAATTGCTATTTATGGGCCAGTCGTGGGGCTCTTCCGGGGCGTTCTGTGACTTGAATGTGCACAGAGAAATGCCACGGGTTAAATCACTTTTAAACGTGCTGGGACTGGGTCAGAGATGTTGTCTTTTCACAAAGGCAGAGCCTTGGGCATGAAATCAAAGCCTGAGAGCTGGTTGCTTTCAGTAAACCTCTCCCAGCCTTGGCAAATGAATGCTGCTCCTCCGAAGAGTTGTAAAACTTTGCCCCTGGATACGTGTACTTCATTGAACACACGTTGGTGAGAGCAGGGTTTGCTCTGGGGAGGAGAACAATGCTGCTGTTCATGATGCGTTTGTTGGCAAAATCCACGCTTTTCAGGATGTTTCCAAGGCTGTGGTTTGTTACAAATGGGTTCAGAGGGCTTTTTTTCCAGCAAGCAAGTGAATTTGGCCCCAGTGACATCACAGTAAGTTAATTGCAAGGAGATGTATCCTTCAGCATTTACACTTTGTGCAATTCTATAGAAAGTGGTTTGTAACGCAGCCTAAGCAACAAACCGTTCTGCTGCGCTGTGGAATCCTGCAGGAGTTCCTAATCGTAGGTTGCTCTTGAGCTTAGGAAAAACTTTGTTAATGCTGATACTAATTTATGTAACACATCAGCATCCACCCCAGACTGGAAATGCACAGCACTCCTCTGGGATGGGAGTTTAATCTCTTTTATTAAGACACTTTTTCCAGGATTCCAAAGGATATCCGAGTGGCTAGAGTTATGGGAGTTGGGAGTCTGGAAAGACAGAGTTCAGTTCTGCCACAAGCTCTCCTTACTTATGTCTGCTGCATGTTTAGAGAAGAAAAAATGTCAATAGACAAATGCTACCTCTGGCTGCGTTCTGGAGTTCTGCGGTTGTGTACTTTTGATGGCTTCTTGAATCAGAGCTGAAGTGGCAGAGCCGGTGTTACAGCCCCTAGTGAGTGCCTGCTGTAGATCTGTAGTGGTGGAGGGAAGTGATCGCATCCAGAGCTTTCCTTGGCCGTGAACGTGGCAATTACCACCTGAGGACAGAGTACTGCCCTTTGTTATTAACCTGCTGGCTCAGGATTACATCTGGCACCCTCCAGTTCTTAAACACCTCCTTCCTGCCACTTGTTCACCACCTCGTAGCAGTTTGTTCTGTTAGCACTTGTGTACAAGTTCTGTTTACTTTCTCTTTTCTTTGTGTTCCTAATGCTCAGCATTGTTTACCTATTTCTGTCATGTAAAAGTGGGGTTTTTTTTTCCTCCGAACTTGGAGCAATGTCTGTGGAAAAACGTGTGGTGTTAACTTAAAAGCACTGCAGGAGGGAAAGCAGTTTCTGAATCTTCAGTTCTGGTTGAGCAGTTTGGACACCTCCGAGAGGAAGAACGGGCCATTCTGTTCGTCTGTGAATTGCATTAAAAGTTTCCCATCCCAGAAGCCTTAATGATGTTACAGATTTAAGAAAAGCAGGTGATGAGCCATTAGAGCAGTTGCAGAACAGAATTAGATGCCCACCTTAGCAGAGCTCCTACAAAAATACCGTGGCCGTTTGAACAAAGAGTTGACAGGCTTGGAAATATGTTAATGTTCAGGGACTTTTAGTGTAAAGCATATTTTGATGACCTGTTAGATGAGCAGTTTTGCTAAAAATGCATGAGCTTGCCCCTCCTTTACATAAAGTTGCCTCTGTATTTGCCATCCAATTTTTATTTCTCCACTTAGAGGTTATTTTTTCAGCTCTGAAAGGGTCAAGCATTGAAACAGGGTCCGGACAGGCTGTGGGGTTTCCATCCTTGGATACAGTCAGAACTTGACTGGACAAGACCCTCAACAAAATGATCGATTTCGGCCAGCTTTGAGCTGGGCTGTTTGGACTAGAGACCTCCAGAGAACCCGTTCAGCCTGAATTGTTCTTTGAATTTGCCACTTTGCATACTTGTGCAGACAGTACAGCAGGGACACACAACCTGGCAATGTGAGATGGCAGCCTAGAAGCCCCCCGTGTCCTGGGGACATCCCCAGCAGCGTGAGCAGCAGGGCAAGGGAGGGGATTGTCCCCCTCTGCTCCGCTCTGGTGACCCCCCCTGGGGTGCTGCCCCCAGCTCTGGGGTCCTCAGCACAGGACAGACACGGAGCTGCTGGAGTGGGGCCCAGAGGAGCCCCGGAGATGGTGCGAGGCTGGAGCAGCTCCCGTGCGAGGACAGGCTGAGAGAGTTGGGGGTGTGCAGCCTGGAGAAGAGAAG
>VZTO01011392.1:63645-78913 GCA_013400615.1 Syrrhaptes paradoxus | reverse complement strand
TCCACTAACATTCCTTTGTTGCATTTAGAAGATCCTGATGGGGGTGGTGGAGAAGAATACCCCATCGATATCTGGCTCTTGTTGGCTTCCTACATTCGCCCTGAAGACATTGTCCGGTTTTCTTTGATTTGCAAGAAAGCCTGGACTGTTACTTGCACTGCCGCTTTTTGGACCAGGCTCTACAGAAGGTGAGACTCTAAATATTTTTTTAAACTATTTGTAGGAGGCTTCAGTGCTGAGCAGTTCTGCACAGAGCTGTAAATAAGGGAATATTTCCCTGTAGGCTAGGGACCTGAAATGTTTGCATATTGACACGGTGGTGTGGGCCTGGTTTGGCAAGGGACTGTGGTACATCGCATCTGCTTTGGATCAGGAATTGGGTCTGTGGGGTATTCCCATATGTTCCATATAAAAAAATCAAAGCATCGTGTCCTTTTCTGCTTGCCGTGGCCTACACCCTCCTGTTTATAACGATCTGCTTTGTGTGTTCAAGCCCTCAAAGTGCTCACGGTAAGGTCGGTGCCGTTACCTTGCTGAAAGACAGGCAAACGTCACTGGTAGGAAACGTGCCCTGCCTCAAGCTTTGATCATGGCCACCTTCCTGTAATTAGAGTGGCGTGAGAGGCATTTTGGAGCCATCTCAGTAGCAGAAGTAAATTCTAAATGAAGAGAAGAGCAAGGAAGTGGTAAAAACTTGAAACTAATCCTTCTGTCCTGGTGCATGTCAATTGGACTTTCCTTCAGGACAGAATATTTTCTTTACATTTCTGGATCTGTTGCCCAGGAGGTGCAACCAGCAGCAGGACAGAGCAAATAGCAGCCGTGGTCATCCTCGGCCCCGTTTTTCAGTACGAGGTGCCCTCCCAAAGGCTCCTGGGGTGTCTGATCAGAGAATGACCCTTGAGCACAGACCCTTGAGCACAGGCGTTCAGCCTGCTGAGGCTGTTCTCTGCAAGCATGCAGTTGAGCTCAGCTAAAGCGAGTCTTTGAGGACCTGCAGGAATCTGCAGGCTGTTGTGCATCCTGCAGCTAAAACACCATCTCGTATCTCTGGGCAAACTCTCTGCAAGGAATTATTATAAGCTGAAAGAGGGGAGATGGAGATGGAGATGAGATGTGAGGAAGAAATGTTTCCCTGTGCGGGTGGTGAGGCAGTGGCCCAGGGTGCCCAGAGAAGCTGTGGATGCCCCATCCCTGGAGGGGTTCAAGGCCAGGCTGGATGAGGCTTTGGGCAACCTGGGCTAGTAGGAGGTGGCAGGGGGTGGGACTGGATGATCTCTAAGATCCCTTCCACCCCAAACCATCCTGTGATGGGGGAACGGTAGCATGATCTGCTTATATGTGTGCTGGAAACCTGCCTGATGCAGGTAGAGTCTTTGAGACTGTCGTGCGATTTCACGTGGAGCGGTACAACACCGTTGAAGCACTCAGAGTTGACAAGAGGTCCTCTGACAATCAGATGTTCAGTTTTCTCTCAACACTGATTTCTTCATAGCTGTCTTCTGTACGTCTCTGGCGTTCTGACCCTTCAGCACGTGTTGGGTTTGTCCTTGGCTTTTCAGGCACTACAGTCTGGATGCGTACCTGCCTCTCCGCTTGCGACCAGAGTCCATGGAGAAGCTGCACTGTCTCCGTGCGTGTGTCATCCGGTCGCTGTACCACATGTATGAGCCTTTCGCCTCTCGAGTCTCCAGGAATCCAGCTATTCCAGACAGTACTCCCAGCACTTTAAAAAATTCCAGAGTAAGTGGAATCACTAAGGAACTTGGATACATCTGAGATGTTGCTCTTTCTGTTTTTTTATTTTTTTTATAGAAGAGAAATAGATGATGTTTAGATGGTCACCAGTGAAGCTTGGGTGTAGGATGATTACTAACTCTGAATAGTGATTTGTAAAAGTACGCTGGTTGCTTGTATCTGGATAGTTGCTGCTGCAAAGGATTCAGGTGACTCTTCTGGGTAACTTTTGCCTGAGTCCTACCACAACATCTTTGTAATCAGCAAAAAGGCACTTTGCCTTGCTGACTGTCAGAACTGGTAGGGACGTTTGCAGCTCTCCCCACCGCTGTTGCAAATTAGTTGTTGAAAGGAGGTTGCAGTAGGATCAACTTTTACATCTTCTCCTTTATTCTGACACTGCCAGAATACATCTTTTCTCTGTAGCAGGCATCTGGGGAGATGTGAAGTGCCACTGAAAGCTCTGAAAGGGAGTAATTCCCTGCTGCCTTCCTGCAGGTCATCCATCGTCTCTGGTGCCGGGGCGAGGGAGGGCAGTGAGGGTGTGAGTGTGGCAAACGTGCAGAGCAAACGTCTGCTTTGTGACTGGGGCTGCAGTTGTGCTGGGCTGTACAGGGTTTGTCTCTGGTGTGAGCAGGCAATTCCCCTCGCTGTCCCAGCTTGGAGCACTTGCATATCCGTTCCTCTTGAATTGCTGTTGAGCGTTAACTCTGAAATGCCTCTGTGTCTCTTGTTTGGTTTTATCTTGCAACTGGCTGATATCTGTGAGCAGCTTAAGCAACAATGCGAAACCCTCCAAATCCAAAGGCAAAAACTTCTGGTGAATGAGGTTTTTGGAACCAAATGGAAATGGTTTTTGGTTCAAGAATTGTACTGCAACATAGAGCAACCTCATCTATCTGTATGTGATATCCCTCCTTTCTTCCTTCCTCTCANTTTATCTTGCAACTGGCTGATATCTGTGAGCAGCTTAAGCAACAATGCAAAACCCTCCAAATCCAAAGGCAAAAACCTCTGGTGAATGAGGTTTTTGGAACCAAATGGAAATGGTTTTTGGTTCAAGAATTGTACTGCAACATAGAGCAACCTCATCTATCTGTATGTGATATTCCTCTTTTCTTCCTTCCTCTCACTGGGTGGATACTGGAGAAAAAAAGTCCTACTGCTCGGGGAGCACGCAGCAGTAAGACAAGCAGGTGGTGCTGCAGAGCAGGAGGAGAGCACACAGTCTGCGTCCCTGCATCCAGAGCTCCTCATTCTCCTCCCAAATCCCCAGTTTGGGTAGCATCTTTCTTCAAAAATCAAAAGCAAAACGTTTCTAGGAAATTCCAACTTAAACCTTAGTCCTTCTAACTTCCCACCGCTGCTCGGATCCGGTAGCGTGGCTGTAAGAGCTGGAAACCCCAAGGTGATGCTGGCAGGGTTGGCATTTTGGAAGCATTCACGTTGACATCATAACGGCTTTGGTGCCCACTGCTAGTGCTTCTACTGTACTAACAGTTTGAGGAAGATTCTTGAAGTGCAGTCTTTTATTATTGAGCTTGTAAAAAAGGAAATTAAATGGTGACGAGGCTTTGTTAGAACAGCAGAGGTTTGACCTAACCCCTCGGAGCATGGAAGAACCATCCCGAGTCTGGTCTTGCTGTACTACTGCACTGCAAGACCCTGAGCTCCACCTGCGTTACTGTGCACGGAAACACCTCGGCACAGTGGGTACGGAGGAGGATCTGACATTGCCTCCCCACGTTCTTGCTTTTGTGGGCTTTGATTTTACCTTTACGGGTCGTTGAAACTAATGGCAAATGCCTCCATAAGCTGCATGTGGCAAGAGGAGACCCCAGACCCGGGTGTTATCCGATCTAGCTTTTCCTCTTTAATTTCCTTTTTTCTTTCCCTAGCCTAGCTTGTGTGGGACACTGGAGCCGTTATGGTGTCAGCAGAAGTGTTTGCCCTTTAAAGACACCCCCATAATTTTTGGTGGAGCGGCAGGCCGTACGGCGCGTCTGAAGGGCAGGACGGCTGACCCGTGGACGACATCCTCTGCCCCTTAGGAGGTACTGACCGTTTTGTGCTTCACTACTTGCCGTGACCAAACAAGCTGCTAGACCAGGCTGTCTGCAGGTGAACTACAAATGCCACTGACGGTGGAGTTAAACTCAGCAGCATCTGCTGGTCACCTGAGTTAAAAAAGTTCTGGAGAATGTTTTTGTTGGAAAAAAAGCTGAGGGCTGCCTCCTCCCAGGTGGAGGTTACTTGACGCATGTTTCTGAGCTTGACTCCACGTCGCTTTGTTGTTCACCTCGTGAAGATTGTCGAGATAAAGGTCCTTTAAGGACTCTTGTTTATGGAACGACTCGGAGTTGAAGTCAAGGGTCTCGTGTCACCTGCAGTCTCTAATTTCAGAGTCCCCATGGAGAAGGCTTCATTTCATTTGGGGCACGCTAGCCTGGAATTAAATTTATGCTTCGCCCTGCAACCCTGTCAGCCCTTCTCCTGGCGTGGGAGAGGCTGCGTATGGGTCACCGGGAGCTGTCGTCTTGCCCCATGTTATTCTTCCTTTTCCTGCTGATGCTGTTAACAGATAAGACCAGCGGTGGTGGGCTGGCATCTGTGGTGTGGAAACACCTTCAGCTGCGGCTGGACTGACTCGCCAGATTCTTTTCTTGGCTGTTGAAGGCTAGTTGCTTCCACTCGCTGGTAGGCAGGGAGTTTCGCTCCTACTTGGTTTAATACAGGAGTTCTGAGACGCCTGCTAGAATGAGTGCTGCATGCTGGGGTGGATCCCGTGGACCACCCAGGGATAACTGGATTGAACTGGAGGACTCCTGGTGTAGGCGGGGAGCGCATATGTGGCGTGTGCATGCAGCCCTGCGTGGGAGGGCTGTGCTGGTTACCTCTGGTGCTGTTTGGGGCCCTTTTCTCATTTCCTTTTGAAGCAGGAACAGACTGTGCTACCCTGGCAGTGTTTTTAGCCTCTGAAGTGTGACAGTTGTTGCCTAGTGATGTCAAGACCTTCTTTTGACATAAAAGTGGTTTAGGAACTTTCTCATCTGTTACCTTATTGTTCATGTATTTGCATTTCCCTCTGGATTCTCTGCTTCTTGATCCTTATTCTGTTCTCAGTTGTTCGGCGCTTTCGTCTTGTTTGGAGTCCGGTTTAACGGGAGTTCTTGGTGGGCGGGATCGGTGGAATCTGTACCGCTCACCTCTGCTTTATGAAAGGGACAAATTGCACAACAGGATTTTTCTGTTTAGCGCTTTGGTGGCTGCGTGTTTTATCTTCCATTTGCATGATGAGTTGGCCAACTTGAAAGTGGGAGACGTAAACTGCTGAGCGTGTTCTTTGAACATAATTAATTTGAATAAATGGCTTCTAAATGTTCCTGTATAATTGTGTTTGTAATTGGAAGCCTTTATGCTCTGCTAAAACTTAAAGTGATTCCTCTAAGGGTTTTGTAATTTTGTCTTTTTTTTTTTTCCACCTTAGTGCCTGCTTTTCTGGTGCAAAAAGATTGAAGGGAACAGACAAGAAGCAATGTGGGAATTCAACTTCAAGTTCAAAAAGCAGGTATGAAAGAAGAACCAGAATGGCTGTGACTTTTTTTTTTTTTTTGAAGCAGTAATGACTTTTCTGGGTGGTAGAAAGGAAGGTGGAAGCTTTTTATGCGTTCAGACAATAAATGGAAATTCTGATTCCCATGATAAACTAAAGCACATCCTGAAACTACACTCAGTTTTCAGTCTGTATTTCCAAGGCATTTAGAATCCTACATTTTTATTTCCTCGTTTGGTCTCCTTTCTCCACTGTAAGATGTGGATCATTTGTTACCCCAGATAATCTAATCTTTGGGTCATCACTACTGACTACTACCAAAACCCAGAACATTGGACTTTAGTGGTCAAAATAAACACCAAAGCCTGAAACTTCTTGTTTTGCTATTGGAAAGATTTCCCAGAGAGGTGAAGAAAGCCAACACTGCCAGTGAAAACTGCCAGTAATGGGTTTTGGGAGAAGCAAGAAGTTTCAGGCAACCTTGGGAATTCTGCAGCTTTCCCCTCTAAAGAAATGGTCCTACAAAAGCCTGTCCTGAGCTTTTTGTTGTTTGTGTTCTGCCCAAACGTGTGGGAATGTGGTGAGAACCTGCTTGTCAGCCCCGCTCGGAAGCAGCCAAGCTATCTTAGCTAAATAAGTTTCTCTTTCTTTCAAGTCTCCCAGATTGAAGAGCAAGTGTTGCAAAGGTCTTCAGCCACCCATTCAGTATGAAGAAGTCCACACAAATCCGGATCAGGATTGCTGTCTACTGCAGATCACCACCTTTAACTTCATATTCGTGCCAATAGTCATGGGTATGACGTTTACCTTGGTAAGTGTTTGAAAAATCTGCCAGGCAGGCTTTGCATGTCCAGTTTCTGGAAGGAGATACAAGGACACCTCTCTGGTGTTGTGTAAATCACACTGCTGCATCCACAAACCCGTCCTGGGAATCTTAAGGTTAATGCTCAGTGGAAGTGCTGAGGATCTCTCAGTTTAGCTTCTGCATTTCCATCAGCTCTTCCCTGTTTGGTGCAGCAAATACAGATGGTGTAGGGAACCTGTGAGGAGCTGTGGTTGCGCAGCAGCTGGGGGAGATTAGTTGTCAGTACTCAGCTGGGTACGAGAGGTGGGGATGCAGAAGAAGTCTTCCCTACTCAAGAAAATATCTCCTTACATTACAGCAATAAATTCTGAGAGCAAAAACCTGTCTGAGCAAACTCTCTCAATGTGTGTACGGTCCCTGATTGCTGGGAGAAGGAGCAGCTTTTGAACCAGCTCCCGCAGACTCAGCTCCAGACAGCAGCAGCGCAGGAATGCTGAGGCAGGAGCAGGGGTAAAGCGTGGGGCAGCACGTGTGCTTGGAAGTCAGGGTTTCAAGAAGTGACTCGTGCCCAAGAGAGGTTCAGTCTGGCTTCACTTAAGAGCTGGGCGGCGTGTTCCAGACTCCCTCTGACAGCCTCTTGCTTTCAGGTTCACTTCTGGCATGATTTTGGGTTGCCGACCAGAGAGAAGTGGTTTGAATCCAGTGCTGTGGATTCAGAGTGTAACTGGAGCACCTGAAATGCTTTAGACTTCTACTCATTTAGAAGAATAAAGAAAAAATCTAAAAATATACTGTTAAGAATTCTTATTTATGAATCGCTTGGATTTTTCTGAAGCACCTCCTGGTCTCTTTTCTTGCAGTTCACCATCAATGTGAGCACAGACATGAGGCATCATCGCGTGCGCCTGGTGTTCCAGGACGCCCCAGTTCGCAACGGCAAGAAACCTCGCCCTGACCAAGGAGTGCAGGTGGTGCTGGACCCCGTGCACAGCGTGCGGCTCCTGGATTGGTGGCACCCGCAGTACCCCTTCTCTCCAAAAGCTTAGTGCTCTCCTGAGTCGGGAGGAGGCGGCAGGTGACTGAATCTGGCAGGCTGAAGAGAATTTCTAGGAACCAGGAAATCCTATTTTTATTTCTAAAATAAATTCTGCAGTCTCCTTGCAAGTGGTTGAAGCTGCTGAGGTAGTCTGTTTGTATATAACTTCTGGTCAGTGATGGGCAGAGCTGAGTGTAAAGCAGAAACTTATTTGTAAACACATTTTTATGTAAAATTCACATTTTATGATTTGAAAGGAGCTCCCTGGAACTGTTCATTTAAAATCCTTTTGGTGCTAATCAAAGTGGTCCTGTTTTCTGTTCTTTGGGAAGAAGCTGGAGGTTTTGCTTTCCAGCTTTTAATACGACCAGAAACCATTTACAAACCAAATCTGTGTTTGTTTCGCTGCAGCAGGATTGCGTTCAAACAGCGTGCGGTGGTTCAGTGGCTGAGGAGCAGTAAGCAAAGCAGCAGCAATCAGCAATAAAGGTAATTCACAGCCCGACAGGTAGGAGTTTAAGGCAAGAAAAAAGCATAAATGATCAAACAAAGGAATTATTTCAAAGAGGATTTGTAAGGCAAAAGTCTCTCTTGAATGTAAAGACACTCCAAGTTCTCACACTCTCTGAAAAGATCTAAACCTTTAAAGCCAGAAGGTGCTTTTCAGAGATGATCGGAGGGAGGGAGAGGAGATGGACGGGATAGACTAAAATAACTGAAGCAGTGATGAAGGATTTTTGTCTTTTCTAAGACCAGTGGAGCAGCATTGGCATGTTGACACTGGAAATCTGGAAGCAATTGGTGATCTTTTGACTAAACAAATGAATTTCTGTGAGGAAGAAGCAACCCTGAAATTTTTGGTGGCTCTGGGTTGATTGAGAAGGGAGAGGGGCAGAGGCTGGGCCTGTCTGTTGTGTCCAGAGGGAATCAGGCTGAAGACTGAATTCAGCGGGTGAACATCTTGCTGCAGACGGACAGGGTCTCGTGGAGGAGGCGGTGGCAGGCGGAGGAGGTACTAGTGGGACTAGTAACCCTGGGCTGAGGTTTGCTGCCTGTGGATGATTGGCTCCTGGGTCCTAGATCACATCAGATCTTGTCTCACGTAGGAGTCACTGAGCATTTCTTTTCTGTTTATAATGTTTAGTGAAGCTCCTGGAAAGAGCTTCAGAAAGGACTTGTGCCTTCTCAGTTTGAATTCAGTGTGCAAACACCCCGCGGTCCCTGTGTAGCTGCCTGTCAGGAGTTCCTTGCATGTGCCTCTCTGTAAATCACCACTGAGGACATCTCCCTCCAGCTTGGACTGATGTTAGAGGCTCTGTGACTTCAAACAAACCTATTTGGGAACAACTCCTGCCTCAGTTCCCCTTTTCCCTGCTGCTGAACACAGCTGTTGATGCTGACAGGTGAGTTTTGAAACTGGATGAGTTGGAGATACAGGGGAAGGAAAACGTGCGGTTAAAGGTGATAATGAAACTGGTTCCCGTGGTGGTGGAGCCTGGTCTGAGCGTCAGGGGTTTACCCTGGGCTGGGGACGGAGCCTGTTCGCTCACCCTCCCCTCTCCCGAGGACTGGGGAGAGAATTAAAGGGGTGAAGGGAAAAAGGACTCGTGGGGTGAGATAAGAACAATTTAATAATATTGAAAATAATCCAATATACAAATGAGTGACACACAGTGACACTGCCCCCCACCCCGTGACCAAGGCTCAGCCTGTTCCCAGCTAACGATCCCGGAGCAGGGACAGTCCCGAAACCGCACTCACGGAACGGAGAGAACAGCCCAAGCGTCCCAGACCCAGAGCTGACCAAGGGAGGGAGACAACCCTGGGAGAGGGACCACCTGGAGCGAGATGACCCGGAGCAAAAGGGATCCGGAACCAAAAGGGACGATCTTCTGGAGGGTCCTCACCTCTATCCTGGGCATGACGGGTATGTTATGGAATAGAGCATTGGCCACTGTGGGTCTCAATCCTGAACCTAAGATCAAATCCTGGGCTGGTCACTGGGGCTGTGCTCCCTCCCAGCTTCTCCTCTCTGACCTTGGCAGCCGCGTAAACATCCCATTCATCAGCTTTCTTCTGAGCATGAATCCAAACACTCTGGGTAGCTGTGATGAACAGAGTTCACTGTCTCAGCCGAACCCAGGACACTGAGCTGTGGCCGCCTTCATGGTGCGGGAGAGGACGGGCAGCGGGTTAGTGCTGGAGCTGTGTGAAGGTGCCGCTGCAGCTCCAGCCGCAGCCGTGCCTGTGCGGGAGGAAGCGGCTCCACGGCGACAGGGGGAAAACAGTCTTATTTTTACTGTGAAGTACCGCTGAGCTCGGTGACAAGTCCTCAGTGGCCACGTGATGGTCCCTCAACTGGAGTTTATCCAGTGAAGCACTGTCAGCTTGCGGAGTTATCTGTGTTCTCTGGATCAGGGGGTGCAGGGAAAGGACAAGGGGGAACGGTTTGAAGCTGAAAGAGGGGAGATGGAGATGAGATGTGAGGAAGAAATGTTTTCCTTGTGCGGGGGTGAGGCAGTGGCCCAGGGTGCCCAGAGAAGCTGTGGATGCCCCATCCCTGGAGGGGTTCAAGGCCAGGCTGGATGAGGCTTTGGGCAACCTGGGCTGGTGGGAGGTGTCCCTGCCCATGGCAGGGGGTGGCACTGGATGGGCTTTCAGGTCCCTTCCAACCCAAACCATCCTGTGATTCTATGATTTTGGGCAACAGCTCTTTCCCCGCTGGTGTGCGCTCTCCTTGGGAGGTGTCTGTTCGGTCAGAGCCCCTTTTCTGCAGGATCCAAGGCGTTTGAAGAGCAAGCTGCAAGGCAGCTTGCAAGGAGGGTGGGGGCAGGAGTTTTTTGGTCCCTGACCTGAGGCTGGGTGGCAGGAGGATGGAGGAGGCTGGTGCCTGGCTCAAGCTCTGCCCTCACCTGCGGGGAGCTGACCCGGGCAAGCTGGGACCGGGAACTGCAGCCTGGGAAGAAATATGGAAAAAAATTGTTAGTGCTGCGTTTCAGACATCTGTGAAAGCAGGAATTTGTCCTAATCAGGCATATGGACTGTCCAGGATGTACTTAACGCTCTGGGGCAGGGGTTGGGCTCTGCTCACCCTGTGCCGAGACGCGGGACACTGTGTTTTCCCCTTTCTCCTTCCCCCGGAGCATGGGAACCCCACCTCGAGGTTTGCTCAGCGATGTGACTCTTGGCTGGACCTCAGCCCTGAGCAGAGGGGGTTCCACCCCCTCTCCCCCAAGCCCAGCCTCTCTTGAAGGCTGCTTACCAAAAAAAAAAAAAATTCCATGAAAAATTTCCATGTTTTGCAGGGGTGGGATGCAGCCAGGTCTGCACAGTCCCTGCCAGGCTGCGGGTTTGGTGTAAGGTAACCGCTCCTTCCCGCGGGATGTGACTCGGAAGCGTGGAAACGGAGCCGGGGATGGGAATCGTGCTGGCCGGAGCCCCGCTGCTCTCCCTGCCGCGTGGGGCCCGGTTTTACCTCTGCTTTGTCCCGCTTGGGCTCCTGAATAATGGACGGGCTGTAAGGGGATCCGGCCCCGCTCTCCGGTTTCCCCCAGGGGACTGCGGCGGCTTGGCCGTCACCCTGTCCCTGTCCTGGCTGGGGATCCGGTGTCAGGCGAGGGCTGGGTGCTGCGGGAGGGTGGCCGGTACCTGCGGTGGGTCCCCGTGTGCCTGTCCCACCCCAGGGCTCGGCTCCAGCCCCAGCTGGGGGGACTGGTCCTCCCTAGCCCCCCGGGTGGGTCTGTGCCTGTGTCCATCTCGAAACAGCCTTTGCACCTCGGGCTTCTCGCTCTTCTCCAGTTTATTCCAAGAACAAGCGAAAATAGAATATTTCTGTTGGCAGGGACAAAAATTTTGGCCCCGTTTTGGCCACCTCTTGATTCCCCAGGCAAAATAATAATTAATAATATTGTTATTAATAATAATAATTTATTATTCAACGAGCAGAAAGCGTGAGCACCGGGTTTCGGGCCAGAGGGAGGTTTGTGAGCGGCGCTGGGTGCTGGGCTCCGGCGTGTCTGGGTGCTGGGGCTGTGCTGTGGGAGGGGGGAGGATGGAGGGGCCCTTTTCCTGCCCCCCACCCGGCATTTGGGATTTGCCCCATAGCACAGGGGGTGGCGGGATGCGGTGGCTCCGGCTGGGTTGCGGGACTTGGATGTCGAGAGGACCCAGCACCGCATGGCGATGGCAGGGGGCCGTGTCCTGGCTGTGGACCCCTCTCCTGCTCCGAACAGTGTCACAGATGTCCCTGGAGAGGGTCCAATCCTGCCCAGCACCCTGAGATGGTGTGTGGGGACCAAAGGGAGGTTCTGGTGGCCCTGCCGCACCCCAGAGCGGTGCCGTGTGTTCCCCGAAGGTCCTATTGTGGGGCTGCCTCGTGCCCCACAAGCGTTGGGGACCCCAGGGCTGTGCTGGCGCCCCGTCCCCCCGCCCTCCCCTTCCTTCCTCCAGGGGCAGGAAGGACCAACCCCCGGTTCCTTCCTGCGCAGGGATGGGGGTCACGGGGCGCTTGCGGTGAGAACAGCCCTCCCCATCCTGCCACTGCCGCCAGTTGTTCCGACATCTCCCACGAGCCACCGAGCCCCACGTCCCGTCCTTGCCACGTGCGGTTAGATGGCAAATCTCCGCTGGGCTGCACTGTCCCGGCATCCTCGGCCTTCCCAGCATCTTCCAGCCACTGTCCGGGTGCAAATACCAACTGTCCCCCTCCGGTGCCCTGGGACCCCGCGGGGACAGAGCCACTGGCATCCCGTGGTGGGAATTTAAAAATTTAAAAATCAAACAGCGCAGGAAAAGTGAAAGCCAGCGGAGCCGTGTGCCTGGGGACGTCTCTTCCTCTCCTTCCCAGCGCCGTCACCTGCTTCCTGCTCCACCTTATCTCCCCGCAGCCACTTTCGTTCTCGCTGATGTGACCGAGGTCCCACCTGGACCCGCCGCGAGCAGCCGGGGCTGGAAGGCGTCGCGGGGGATTTGTGGAAGAGAGAACCTGGGAAGAGACGTCGCGGCCTTTCCCGAGGTAGGAGAGGAGGGAAATGGGCTCCGGTGGATAAAGGGGGAGGATGAGGAGGAGCGGAGGGAAGGGGTTTTCCCTCCCTTTGATGCTGCGGGTGATTTGTGTTGGGAGGGGACACGGAGGCACGTCTGGCTTCGAGCTGGGTGCAAGCGATACCGTTGGGCGACTCGTGGTGGGTGCTCCAGGCTGCTGGGGGGCTGGAAGAGGGGGTCACGGGGGGTGAAAAAGAGGCTTTGGGGGGTGGAGGAGGTGGGGAAGGGCCCCGCGCAGCCCGTGGTGGCTCATGGGGGTGGAAGGGGCTTTGTCCCCAGCCAGGGGAAGCCGGGGTGTGCAGGCAAAGCGGGGTGCTCCCGTGGGGTGCATCCAGGTGGGATCCCAGCAGCCAGCTCTGCCCAGGCTCGGGGTGCGGGGGGGGTGAGGGTCTGGTTCAGCAGCCCTGGAGGTTTTTGCTGTCTCAGCACAAGGGCTGGAAGATAAAGGGAGGTGAAAAGACACAACGGCTCTGTGTCCCCAGGCTCCCAGCTCAGCACATGGTGTATTTTCACCCCAGTGCCTCCAACGTGGCAACTTTGGACCTGAGCTTGGGGTGCTGGGGCTTGGTGACAGCCCTCGGGGGGTCTGATACTGCCCAGGGGACTGGGGCTGCTGGTGGAGCTGGGGGGTGGGATGGATACAGCCACTGTCATCGTGGGATGCTCAGTCTGGGGGGGGCTGTGTTAAAGTCTGTGCCATCAGGGCATCCGCTGTTGTCCCCACAGCTCAACACTTGGGTTTCCTGTAGCAGAGTCTTGGGCATAAAAAAAAAAATATTTAAAAATGTATTTATGTAGATGGTACAGCCGGTAAAACAGCTCGAGCTGGGTGCCTCCGAGGGACCCCGGCCAAGGAGCTCCCTGGGCAGTGACACCCTGACCACCTGCGTGCCCGACCCCCCGCACCCCTCACGCGCCTTTTGGTCCAACCGTGGTTTCTGGGCTGGGGTCTCCCAGCACCTTCCTGGGTTCATCCCCGGTCCCCAGGCGGGTCGGTGGCTGTTCTGATCTTGGGCTGTGGCTGCGCTTGGACCCTCCTTAGCCGCTGCTTTGGGGTTTCATCAGCAAAACGGGGGAAACGGAGCAACACCTGCACTGGGGGTGAGCACAGCTTCCCCAGAACCGAAACATCCGTGGGGTGCCCGTGTTATCGTCACACTGAAAAAAAAATAAAAATCCAAAGCACAGCCCTGTGCCAGCTACTAGGAAGAAAGTGAATTCAGAGCCGAAAGCGCATCTGGGTGAAAAGTTCTCAGCTCGGAGCCCGAGGCTTCCGCAAACCCCGCTCCTCGTGCCAAGAAACGCTCAAACAGTAACCGGAGCGTGCCGCTGTGCCATCGCCCCGCCGTCATTCATTTAAAACTTATTTAAGCCGAGCTCTTGGTCTCTCTCCTAACAGCCGAGGCTGCCCCAACTCCCGCCGAGGGGCTGGGGGCCCTTTGCTCCATCCCACGCGGGGTTCCCCCCATCCCGGGGGTTCTGCGGCGGCCGGCGGACGCTCCTCCTCTGCGGGAGGCAGGCGAGGACTCGGGGTGGGGCTTCACCCAGCGAGAAACCAGAGTCCAGCCAGCCCTGGGGAAGCTGCCAGCGCCCAGCACCCCGGCGAGACGGCGGCGAGGCTGGTGCCGCGCACCCCGTAAGTCTCGGCCGCCTCGGTGGGTGCATCCCGAGCGGTGCTGGGCATCGGCCGTGTCAGCTGGGTCGTGGGACGGGGCTGCACGAGGAGGGGTGTCCTGGGACAGGGTCACCTGGGGAGAGGGGTGAGGGCAGGGTGCTGGGTGGGGGGTCCCCATGCTGTCAGCTGGGGGGAGCGGGTCAGACCCCCCCGTGCTTGGGGCTATGGGGGACCTGGGTTGACCCAAAGCTTTGGCTCCCGGGGTTCTGTGCTCCTGAAACGCGGCGTTTCCCCTCCTTCCGCCCCCTGGGACAACCTTTGGAGCAGAGACACCCCCAAAGTGTGGGGTGGGACCCCAGGCTGGCTACGGGGGGGCCCAGGAGCCCCCATCCCTCACAGCTCTGAACGGCTGCAATTTGCCCGTCGGGGACATTGTGGTGCCACAATTTGCCGCGTCCTCTGCTGGGGCGAGTGGCGATTCCCAGCGCTGGGTTCCCCCCTGCCCCTCTCCATCCCGGGGCCCCCCCAGGGGAGGTGATGGGGGGCACTGACCCGTGACGCAGGACACCTGGCGCTTACCCCGCTGGATGGTGCGTGGCCTTTTTCTGTGCCTCAGTTTCCCCACTATGGAAAGTCACTCTGGGCGCTGGGACGGTGAGCCCGGGTCGTTCCCTCCTCCCCACCAACCCGTCCCCAGCTCTCCCCAGCGCTGGAGGAAGCAGCTGGAGCCGCCTGCGCGCAGGGAGCATCCGGCCCTTGCAGCCCCGCGGGACCCAGGCTGTGTCTCTACTTGTTCTCCTTCCCCTCCGCCGCTGGACTGAGTCACGGCTGCTGCGTCACGCAGCCCCTTTGGCCGGGAGTCTCCGTACAGAGCGGAGGAGTTTGGCTCCGGGCGAGTGGCTTTTGGCAGCCAGCTGCTCCTGGCCACCAACCCAATGTCCCCAGGGCAGGGGTGGCTCTTGGGGATATCCCCAGCAGGGTGCTGAGCTGTGGGGAAGGTTCCCGAGGTGCTGGGGCAGGAGTTGGGGACAGGGATGCTCCCGGAGGCACCTGGACCAAGAGCAGGTGTGGGGAGGATGCTGCACCCCAGGGATGAGCCCACGGTGGTGTGGCCCCAGCTGTGCCCATCTCACCGGGCAGCTTTGTTTCTCCACGGAGACAAAAATCCAAAGTCCAATTAGGGGGCTAATTATGGAGCAGCGTTCGTTACCTTCTGTTCTGCTCAGCCTGCAAGGTAGAGCACTGCCTGAGGGGCGAGGTGCTCGTGACCCCGGTTCCCCGCGGGCTCCCTGCTCCACGGATGGAAGCGCTGCCGTGGGGCTGGGGGTGCCAAGCAGCCCCTGGTTTCCCACCCAGGACAGGCCCCCAGCAGCCAGAAAAACTTTTGGCCGCTGGTTGTAAATGTGCCCAGCCCAGCGTGTGGCCGCCTGCCAAGACTCTCGCCCTTCCCGGCTCGCCCCAGGGCCTCGGCGCTGCCCC